>VXBR01005788.1:0-58028 GCA_013400215.1 Cisticola juncidis | reverse complement strand
TTTTTTTTTTTTTTCCCAAGTCCTGTACATTTCACTTTGATAAGAACTGATAATCATTAAGCCCAGCTTTGGTACTGCAACTTTTATTGTGTTGTGTAACAGAATTTACTTATAGTGAATTATCCCATCGTACATGAAGACCAAAACCTGCAGAATTACTGAATCTAATCTCGAATATAATTATGTACAAGAGGATCTTTATGCAGGGTAATAATTCCCAGTGATTTCCCATAAAACCCCCTCTCCTGCAACACCCAAGTCCTCAAAACACAATAACGCTGTTTTGCATCAGCTGACATTTAAGAGGCTCATTGCTCTGAAAGTCCCACAGCCACTTACTAAGATTTTATACCCAGCACAATTGCTGTGGGCTTTCCAGAAGAAGAACAGGACTTCGTTCCCTCTTTAGACTGTAATACACCATGACAGCAATACACCAGATTTAAGCAAACACTTCATCTTAGATCTGAGCAAATATGCTGGTATGAGGCAACAAATGGCATGACTCACCTGAGTCACAGATGACTATATTTTTAGGACTAGAGCAGAGATTCCATTAAGTGACAGAGGCTAAGAGTAGACCCCAAAACCACAGAAACTCCTTTTCATGCATGTAGAAACTGCCTGGTTTTGCCCCGTCCTCTGACAGCTTTCAGGCAGGTGTGTGGCACGGGTGACAGCAATGAGCACCAGGGGAGCTGGAGCAGGAAACTTCACCATTCCGCATCCCAAAACTTCTCCATAGCAGGAATTCCTTTCAACCAAGGAACATTTCTCTAAAGCCGTTGAGGTTTTAGGACCTCCTTGAGTGCTGAAATTCATGGAAAAGCTGGACTTTACATACTCAAATGGATATACTGGTTCCCGTGTTAGATACATATTTTGAAGCACATTTTCGTATTGCTTTATTAAGGTAGAACTCCGACACTGAAAATGTGAGGTCCATATGTAATATATTTCTTATTAAATACACTGAAAACACTTATCAAACCATCTCAAGAGTTTCTTAAAGGTGCACAAAGTTTACTGAAAGAGGGATAATCACAGCAAGTAAATGCTGATTCAGTTTGCATTTGAACAGCTTCCATAATCCTGAGACTTTCCCCCTGCATTTGTTTCATCCATTTTGATGCTTCACATAGAAACCAGAGTATTTACTTCTTAGAAAAGGGCATAGTAGATATAATGTGTGCAAGAAAGAGTTATTTCATTGTCCAATATTGGTTCAGGCCAGTTCTCCAGTATGGTCACAAGGGAGGCAAACATACAGATATATGGTGTTAGGAAAGATGTTTGCAAGAATATTGAGTAAACAATATTTGAAATGCAAAATTTCATTCCCCATGTTTCAATTTTCTCTTATGCTCAGCTATGGAAATCATTACAATTGATTTCAGCTGTATATTACCATAATAGTTGGATTTTGAACAGTGCAGGAGAATGTTAATTAACCAGTGCTATTGTAACACAGTTTAGAAGAAAACTTGTGGAAAAAAAAAAACTCCTAGTTTTTGGGGGAAAAAAATCTAAACAAAGTTCTACTGCACAGTTCAAGAGAACCAGCTAGAACACGGCAGAGCGCACTCCAATGAAACCATCTCTTTATTCCTACCTAATATCCATAGTATGACAGCCATTGAACCCACATTGGGATTACTTTTGGTTTCCAAAAATCCAGGGAACCTCTACTCAGTATAGATATTTACAGAAGTGCTTGGCTGCTATGGTAATTTCCTAATTTATTCAGTAGTAGTCCCTTTCTTGGTATCTGCTAAGAAAGTACACTTTAACTTTACAACTGATGCATTTACAGCCAAAATCAGAGTGGATCATAAGACACAGGCATAAGATGTATGCTAGATAGTTCTAGAAAGCCAGAAGAGGGAGTGCAGGAACAGAAAACACCAAGAATGAAACATTTTAATTTGTGTGCGTATTTCAGCTACAACCTTAAAGAGACTTAGATAGATAGATAGATAGACAGATAGACAGACAGATAGATAGACAGATAGAGGATAGATAGATAGATAGATAGATAGATAGATAGATAAAAGAATTTCCAGGAAGAACTACTGCATGGCTCTGCTGACAACAAAGATATCTCAGGACAGTCCAGTAGGTGCTAATCACCTGTAGAAACCTGGTCTGTTGAAATTTCCCCTTGACTGACCCCAAAACTGTAGAAATCATCAAAGCCATTAGAAACTTCTGCCAGTGAATGCCTTAGATCCTGAGATAAAAGAGTTCCTGGCAATTTTTGAAGAAGTTAAGTTTTGTTATAGTACTTCTAGCTAAATCTTTCCTGATGCAAAAATAATCCAAGATTGCCTTTGTTACATCCAATAGGAAAGAAGGTTAGATTTTAGTGTGCTTATAGGCTGTATGAATATCAGTATTTTAATTGTGTATAAGTCATTTCCTACAGAACCTTGTTCATAACCATTAAAGCATACCACAATGCTGTATGTGATACAGAAACAAGATAAAGAATCATTATTACATTTTTTCTTTTTAGAATCCACAGATATTTCCCTTTATTTTAACAATACTAACTCTCTATTGAATTTGAATGAGAATATTTTGTCCATGCATATGTTCATTTCTGTGAGGGGTGACTTAAGCCCTGGGAACAAAATATGAAAACCATGCTTATTGGGCCATTCCTTCTACTGGTGACAGTGCTGTCATGAACCTTTCTGTCTGGTAAATTATTCTGCAACAGATTAAAGAATGAAACTGAAAAATACTGAGTATCTGAAGTGTGCATATATAGACTAGTAGATATTTTTTAATAGGTTATGAAGATCTGACCAAAATTCATTTAAAACGACATAAATAAACTTGGACTGTATCAGAAGCTTCAAGTTTCTGCATTTTTATAAAATGTAGTATGGTTGCAGATGTCCATGCTTGAGTCCCTAAATTACAGTTACTGGTTTGCTTTTTATATGTATGAATTTTATATTCATATATGCATACATACGTGCATTTGGTACAGGACAATTACACTAGGTCAGGATGATGAAAGGGTTATTATGACTCAGTTTTAGTGTGCCTATTCAGACTTTAAAATCTGCTTTTATATATTCATTTGTATTTAGCATATTTCAAGAAAGTGATGACCTTTGCTGAATAGCCAGTTTGATGAAGAAAGAAAGAAATGTCATGTAAGAATAGTTTTAAATAACCTAGGAAGTGTCCTTCTAAAAAGTAGTTTTGGTCTGTTTATGGACTTATTTCTACCTCATCTGGTTATATATCTACAATAAGACAATTGTTAGAAGTTAAGACTGTGTAATATAATACTTATGATCATCACACTTGTTGCGAAATCCAAGCCTGGCCAAGCAAGAAAATGAAGAGGTCAAGAAGGGTCATTAACCTAATGTATTCCTATGAAGAAAGGCACACCTTTGCAAACTGTTTTTACTGCCACTGACTGCTCTTTTGTATTTTAGTTTGCCTTTAAGAACTTCTTCAGGGCTTAGAATCATAGATCCATAAAATTTTGGGGGGTGGGAAGGAACATTAAAGATATCTAGTTCCAACCCCCCTGTCATGGGCAGGGACACTTCCCACCAGACTAGGTTGCTCAGACCTTCATCCAGCCTGGCCTTGATCAGGGCTCCAGGGATGGGACATCCACAGCTTCTCTGAGCAACCTGTTCCAATACCTCAGCACCCCCACAGCAAAAGAATTTTCTCCTCATATATAATCTAAACCTACTCTCAGTTTGAGGCCTCTTGTCATTACATGCTCTTATAAAAGTCCTTCTCCATGATTTTTATGAGCCCTCTTAAAGTATTGAAGAGTCACAATTATGTCACCATGAAGCCTTCTCCTTTCCAGGCTGAACAAATCTAATTCTCTCAGCCTTGTCTTGTACGAGAGATACTCCATCCATCTGACCATCTTGGTGGCCTTCTCTGGACTGGCTCCAATGGTTCCATGTCCTTTCCATGCTGGGATCTCAGAGCTGGATGCAGTTCTCCAGATGGAGTCTCACCAGAGCAGAGCAGAGGGGCAGAATTCCCTCCCTGGCTCTGCTTCTCACTCTGCTTTGGATGGCATCCTGTCCTTCAGATGTGACAAACTTTCCATAGCATAATCAACTTAGGTGAATACTAGGGTGAAGAGACATAGAATAACCACTTTGTAGGACAGCATGTTCAGTATGTAGTACCTGAACAGCAAGAATACAAAAGTACTTGTTTTAAACAATCATGATCATGAGCAACAAGATCTAGAAGGGATTCAATCACAGTCTGCTTCTATGTGAAGAAGAAAAATTTGTAAAGAGCTATAAATGTTTAAGAAAAACAAAACAAAACAAAAACATTAATGTTGAAGTTCAGCAAGTTCTGAGCTACTGTTCTGTTGCAGTGGAAACAATTAACCACTGGAGCTGCCCAATGGTTATCATATGTTGGTCCTAACCAGAAAAGTTTAAAACAGACCAGGCATTTTACTGTGACACTAGTGCAAGCTAAATGTTATTTTTATGATTTCATAGAAGAAAAGTCAATAGAAGGAATAGCCCAGAAAGTGTGGCTTTCACCCTCCATCCCCAGGGTTTAATTAACCCATCACAGATGTGAGGAGAAATAGCTCTTTATGTAGAAACAGCTTTGGATCATCCTCAAATGATGAAAAAAAAAGTGCTTAATGCTTGGCCTAGGGAATGGGATGCTGATTATCAGTTCTCTTAGGGAACAGACCATTGCATCCACTTGTGCACCTTGACAAAAGAAAGCAACCAGGCAGGCTCCCAGCCCCAGCCAGGTGCTGGTTGTGTGGTTGCTGGCAGGGCTTTCCCCCTCGCTCTGTGTAACACCAGCTGTTTACCAAAAGTCCTTGGAGAAGGCACTGGATCACCTTTCCAAGACATAACAGAATATATGCAAACAATGTTTGCTGAATGCCATGTTTTCTTTTCTATCACACAGTGACTTTCCTAATATCTGTAACATTTTATGGTAAAGCCTCCTACGTGTTTCAAGCACATTTAAGTATCAATATTTTTCTACTCATTTTAATCTTCCTTTTATTCCATCAACTTGAGAGGATAGAGCTGGGCAGCGAGGGAATGGGGACTCTTGGGTTTTGACTCAAGTGTAAGCCCTTAATCCACCACAGAACTATGGGTGAACTGTATGAGTTTTAAGAATTCATTTCCTCCCCCGTCTCTTTCTTTTCTTTCCTTTCCTTTTGTTCTGTTATTGAGGGTTTATTTGTTTACTTATTTGCTTTTTTAAAATTTGTCAGTTTAAGCTCTAAGTTCTCCAAGACAGATTTTTTTTCTCTGTTTGTAGATAACCAATATATTTCAACTCGAATTTCCTTTGGGGTCCCCTGTTACAACTGCAGCACAGTTATTATTAACTAACCTAGCTTTGTGAAGACACTGACTGCATTTGATTGAGATTTCTATTTCTTTACCCCTCTGCTATCCTTGTAGATAATAGCATGACTGGCCAGTACGAAAACTATTGGAAGCTTAGACAAGAAAAGTTCCAAAACTTAGGGACTACTCAGTCTTTCAACAGGCTGAAAACCTTCTTTAATATTCCCCCATCTTCTAGTTACCATGTCTTCTATACAGATTAATATTTGATTAAAGTGACCTATTTTATCAATTTAGCAGCTGTGTTGTATGTGCAGTTGAGATTTGAAGAGTACTAAGCCATGCCATGTACTACTACAGATCTTTAATACTAAAGACAAGTTAATAGAATCATAAACTCATGGGAAAGTTTGGGTTGTAGGAGACTTCAAAGGTCATCTGCCCTTGGGTATCCCATGGGCAGGGACACCTTCCACCAGACCAGGTTGCCCAAAGCCCTGTGAACCTGCCTTGAGCACTTCCAGGGATGGGCCATCCACAGCTTCTCTACAAACTTGTTCAGTACTCACCACTCTCACAGTACAGCATTTCTTCCTAACAGCTAATCTAAATCTACCAAACCCCTTTGTTCTATCACTACATGCCCTTATAAAATGTTCCATTTTTTCTGTGGAGCAGCTGTTCTCAATAGGCAAAAAGGACTTCAATAAGCAAGAAAGATAAGCAGTACCCAAACTCATGATAAATGCCACCCTTTCTCCAAAATATAGAGTTTAACATGTAGGTACAGAAAAAAACACAGAAGCAGTGCAATGTCTGTCTCCAGCAATGACACAGCACAAATCACCCCCAATCAAACTCAGGTTCTCCTGTCCCAGGTCACAGCATGACAAATAAGGCTGCACTAGCAAACTCTCCCTAGGACTTACTTACAAGCCTTTTGACAGATTTTTCACTTTCTTGCTGGAAATAACAGACTGTTCTGTCTATCATCCATTCTAATTCCTTCATAATATTAATCGATCAATAGCAACTGCTGGCAGCAGAGTAGCAATAGATAGAGAATACAAACACACTGCTCCAAGGTGTGCTGGATGCCCACTGCTCTAATGAGGTAATTAACTCCAACTGCTTCACTGAATGAACCCACACAAACAAGTGGCACTCCATCAGCAGCAGAAGCAGCACAAATGCACTTGTGAAGGCATTTCAGCATTCTCACTTGGCCTTTCTCCCTTCTGCATTTATTATTCCATTATTACGGAAAGTCACTTTGCCTATAAAGTATTTTGCCCTGCTGTCACATTTTATTTTGCATATTTCTTGAGGAGTGTAATGCTCATGGCTGAAAATGCCTGTCCCTGCCAAAAAAATTTTGATGCTTCAGAGCTACTTAAAATGAACTTTTTAAAGCATCCTAACCTTTGAGCACTCATTCCTTAGATAGCACAGTATCCTACATAATGTCCACTTAGAATAAACATATAAAAATCTGGGAGGCAATTTTCCAAACAACTCATTTCAATGCACTCAATTCTTCAGAAAAGTGGAAAGTGAGTCTTATGCACTATTCACATCATTGTTGGACTATACTGATTTAGAGGAACTCTGAAAAGCCCAGGCAAAGGTCTGTGTCCTGTCACAGACTGATGAAGGTGATTCACTCTCCTCACTCCCTCATGTTTTAATATGGTTCTCCTAAGTACTTACAGCTTTCATGCCTCCTGTTGCTTTTTCTCTTTTCCATCCTCCTTTTATTCAATAGCTCAAAGTGCTGTCTCCTTTTATTGTCAAGTCAGAGCCTTCATATATATTTTTGATTGCTAATAGATTGTGGTCACTGCATTACATCTTCTCTACTTAACATTTTTCTGTACCTCTCACCATTTTCCCATGTTCTTTTCCCACGTTCCTTTCCCACCTGCTTTACCTGATCCAAGCAAGGCCATCCTTTGGCAAGGCTTTGGGGCAGGCTTCCTTCCCAGATGACAGTGATAAGGGTGGAGAGGAGGAAAAGGGTCAGGTAGGGCTTGGTCAGTCTGACTGGTACAGACAGGGAAGCAGCAGCCTTGGTCCAGAGCCTGGCATTTAAAGATAAACTGCAAATGTGTATTTTACAATTATTTATGAACTGCTGGAGCTATGTGGCAAATTTTATTTGCTGTGGAGCTCGTAATCTCTGGCCAAGGGCAAAGCAAATCACTGGAGGCTGCAGTCCCTCAAATGCCCTGGCCTGAACCAAGAGAGTTGGAATCCAAGGTTTCCATCTGGGGAGTTACCATCACCCTGTGAATGTCACGAGTTCAGTTTCCAGGCCTGAAGTCAGACACAAGAAAATAATCTATTTGCTGAAGTGTGGTTTTAAGTCAACAACAACTTTTCATGTGTTCCTATCAAACTTGGTATATATTTGGGGTTAAAATATCTTCTTTTATAAAAGAGAAAATTTTTAGTCTGGCACTTCTAAATGACCAAACAGGGCAAAACTTGTGACCATTCAAAACATAAAATTCTTATTCTTTAAAACAATGCAGAAAATTAAATATTTTATTCAGAATAAAATATTATAAAATGGAGTACCAAAAGGTCATTCTGGTACCACAAAAAATATTTAAAATTTAAAATATTTATATAAATATACTTATAAAATAAATAAATTTAAATTTCATTAAAAATGAGATATTTTTCAATTCAACATAAAAACACAAAGAACATGGGAAATATTTTCCAGATCAACTATCAAATCAATGGGCTCTTTACTGTGAATGTCTAACACCCTTCTTAATGGCTTAACAGTAAAAGGACTGAACATGTGCAGTTCCTGCTCAATTTGGACATTTAATATTTATAAGCCAGTAGAATCATCTGGTTGTGCAGCAGTTGTGGGGAAAAAAAAAATCAAGCCCTTAATTTGTCACAAGTGCATAAGTAGTGGTAGAAGTGCTTAACTTTATACCCCCCTGCTTGAAATCATTGATTACTACAAAAGGATTGCAATTCTCCCATTTTGCAGAGAGCCTAAATCCCTGCCCCAGGATACTAGATGGCCCTGCTGGCTTCTCAATCTAAACTGGGGGGGGAAATGTCCTCTTAGGTCCCAAGGACTAATTAGTCAATGCTTGTAAAGCTTTCTGAAAGTGAAAAGTGTATCTAAGCTTTACCATGGCAGATGGTTATGCTTTAAAGGTTTCTTTTTAAAAAGCTGTTTTGTGGAAGCACTTTCTCTCTTCACTGTCCACTAGTGCAGATGATTCATTTTGAACTGGCGTACAGATGGACGAACAGGATGGCCAAAACCTTTGTTCTGGCTGTGAGCATTCAGAGAGAAGAACCTTAAATATTGATTGACTTTATGAACCAGAGTTCCTTACTGTGTAGGATAGTGTAAAATATCATAAAATGCTGCCAATTCTGCTTCTCTCTTCTCCTTCCCATCTGTGATAGTTTTATAGAATGTCTTCCCAAAAATAAACAAAGTGCAAGACCTCTGGAGATTGGAATGGTCTGTGTGTCACTGAAAGGAGTGTACTACACCATGTTCCCACACCTGTCCTCATACCCTGTTGCAATTAGCATCTTTCACAGTTCCTTGAACATATGTTTGCTTTGTCATCCTGTGGAATATTCCACTACACTACACTACAGCAAGCTGTCAAAGTCTTTGCTGAAAGAAATAATGACTAATGATTTATGCTAAAATCAGCACTGCAATCCTCTGCTGCAAAAACTGCTGTGGTGTAAAAACAGCAAGACAGCTCACAAGGTTTTGCTGATTGTTTCCCAAGGAATGGAACATAATTGATAAGCCATAGTCTCATGCTTATATACAGCTCCTGTTTTATGGAAGAATCCAGAGGGAGAGAATACAAAAAATGCAGCAAGGATTTTGCAGGCTGACCTTGCTAACCATATCAAGCCTGCCCATTAGAACTGCTCAGAACAACAGCATTTTCCAAGGGACAATATTGCAGAGTCCAGGTTACTCCTATCGATATCAGCACAGTACACTCATTGATAAAGAGTAATAAACACCTTCTAAAGGAAATTATGGGGGGTTTTAATAAAAGAAAACTCATAAATGAGTGACCATTCTCCCACAAACATATTTTCAATGGTGCTATTTCCTGTGACGTTTTCTCCCTCTCAGATTTTTTAGCTGGCAAAATTCTAGAAAGCTTGATTATGCTGGAGATGATTTGGGTTTTGGTTTGGTTTTCTTCCCTTCTTCCCTAGAGTTTTTGTCTTAATATCTTAATATATATGCACATTAGGTACCTCCATGTTGAGAACAGCTCGCAGTCATTGCTATATCCTTGAGTTAGACACATTCCCTGGCATTTGGAGGATGGCAGCTGATCTGATGTGTGAACATGACTTCTTTTTTTCATTTCTTTTCCATGGGAAAATGGGGCCTACAGGCCTGGTGAGGAGTTCAGCAGAGAAAGGATAAGGAGCTTTCTGCAAGAAGCATGAAGTCAGCACCTCTACAATGCTGGGCCACCAAATTGGAAAGAGATTAAATCTCAGTGCTCCTGTGGAGACTCCTGCAGCAGGAAGCTGGACTCTTCCTGCCTCTGTGTTTCTTTCTGATGAATGTTCACCTGCCTCCTCTGAAGCTTGTAGGATCTGCCATGCCTCAAAAAGGAGCTTCTCAGACAGGAGTTCTCACATTTCAGTATCAGGTAACACTAGAGGCATGGGGTACTCAAGCCTTTGTCTGAAATGCTTCACTGGACTTAGAATTTTGATGTGGCTGAAGTTTTCTCTGTGAATACCTGCTTCCCTATTGCTCCAAATGAGGAGCCAGGCAAATATTTGTTTGGAAAATTATGATCCAAAGAAAACATTGGCTTTGCTATGATGTCAGCCAGAATCGAGCACTCACATAAGGTCTCTTTCCATGTCCTGTTTGTCCTGATACTGGTTTAATCATTTACATCTTACTGTGAGCTCTGATTTCGTGTTATGTCCTGTGGTTTTAGTCAAATATTTCTGTAATTGCAACTTTTTTTTTTTATTAGAAAGAGATACTGAAGCAAAATCTGTTATCTTTGATGCAGACTCACCAATTTACAGAGGATGTAACTAAACTGCATTTCCTTTAGTATAAAAGAAATCAAAGAACAGCAAAAGACAAGTTGATGGACTACATAACTTTGTTCATCTATACTTAGTCCAAAAGTTTTCTTTGTATGTTTTGTTCAGTGCTCCAACTATGCTGCATGGGTTTTCCTATCACTACTTCTTTGATGTGTCCTGCTATTCATACATTTAACTGTCTTCCAACACCTCAATGCCACTCCCTCCTCCTCTGTTATCTATTCCTGGAAATCTCCTCAGATGGAAGAAATGAATGAAGTGAGCCTGTTTCATGTTAGTCTTTTGAAAAGTACTTAGTGCTCACTCATTATTTCTTAGCTGTCCTGTAGCTGGTTCTTGGTATTTTTAAGATCTGTTTCATCATGGAGACGATTTTAAAACGTCTCTGTTGCCTTTTTTATTGAACTTTTCATATCTCGTCTGCTGTGGGTTTCTCTCTTGGCACTGCCTGAGAAGAAGGGCAAAGAACAATTTCCAAAGAAACACCTCAGTCTCTTAATTGATGACATTAAATCCCCTTTGAGAGTCCCTCAAAAATGTTGAACCTCATTCTTGTAAAAAAGATTGGCCCACTGTCTTGATAGAATTACTAATTGTGTCACAGCAGTTTTCCCTTTTGCTCGTTCACACGTCCCTAAATATTGTTCCTCTCACTATATTCATTTGAATCATTTATCTTGTTGCTTTAGCAGCCATCAGGTCATCTTATTCTCTTCCCTGAAAACCACATTTGTTCAAGACTTTGTGTTTTAGAATCATATAATGAGGGGGCTTATTTTATCTCAGAAAGGCAGCAGCTCTGTCGCCCCCTTCCTTCCCATTTTTTGTCACTTATCTCATCATCAAAGGGTTGTTTTGACAAGAGACAGGCAGTATTATTTCTTTGATTTTTTTCCTCCCGGGCTTTTCCTTCCTATGACTTGACATCGTCCCACTACATAAACTCACATATTCTGACGCTGACAGTCATCAATAAAAAATCTGAGTCCTTTTTACACAGATAAAATGCATCTTTGTGTTCATCCTACACATCGGTAGGAACTTTGTGCTCAGTGTTGGTAAGTTCTCCAAGCTGCCATTTGAGTACAGCAGAGCCAATTCTTTCTCATATGGAAATCCACTGGCAGTTACTTGTTTATTTGGTGGTCTGGCCAGTTCTTCCACAGGAGATCAAACCAATTACCCCAGTCAGGGGCACTTTCTGGCAGCAGGTGCTTTATGGAAGATCATTGCTTAATAGTGCTCCTGGCCAGCTTGCACACTCACAGTGTCTACACTAAGTAGATAATGGCTTTTAGAGGGCTTTTTTGCACCATCAAGCACTGCAAACACTGCTTCCTGGCAGATAAGGAACACATGTGCAGCACAGGTACCGTGTCCTCCCACTGCCTCACCTTGACATATTGCCCATGGCAGATCTGGGGGAATCAGCTGCTCTAACCAAAACACAAGAGCAGCTTACTCTGGAATGTGTCAGACACAGACAGCTTCGTTCCCCTCATTCCCTGGCATTCTCAACAGGGAATAAACAAAAATTTATTTACGATTTGTTTCCAGAAAACCCATACAGTCCCCATCACTGGCATCAACCCCACCTATTCTTGAGAATAAAGCCCTAGACACATGAGCAGGAGAAACCACAAAATCTTTTGTGTAACGGAGCAGGAAGAGGCTTTATATTGTAGCCCCTCACTCCCAAGTATTTCTTTTAAGCTTAGAAAAAGAAGACTGTGTCTATGCTTCCCAACACCAGCAGACAATTCTAAAGACCATCCCTCAGTTCAGTACCTTCAAAATTGTCCTTTTTTTACTTTTTATGCTGTTCATATAACCTATTAAAAGCTGTCATTTGGAAACAAGTAAGTTGCTAGAGCACTTTAAAAGTGTTTTTTCCAGGGAATGAGTCTCAGGCTCTTCTTGCTTTCTGTAATCACAATATCAAAACAATGTCTGCTAAAAATACAGGCAGCTAAAGAAAGGTGGGAAGAATGTGTTCATGTTGGTTTGTATCACACAGTTTGATGCAGTTTTTGCTGCAAAATGAGACCAGCTGTGCTGTAATTAACAGAGTCTGGTACAGAGAAGGTGGTCATTTGTTCTTGGAAATCACTGGGGATTTGGGTTGGTTGTTTGTTTTTTTCCCTAGAGATGGACTAAACGAACACTTGCTAGACATTTGTTCTTTTGTTAGCATGTGTTGTTACAGGTTTTACACTCATTGCAGGGTAGACTTTCATAAATAAAAAGAGGGACCCTGAAGGCTCTTTGTAAAATATGAAGGTGTTGAAAGATCTATTTTCACCCCCCTCAGAAGAGTTTACAAATAAGCTAAATAGCTTTTTTTTTTTGACAGATGGTGAGACTGAAAATAAAAATAGCTACTGCTTGTTAGAATCACTAGAAAGGAGGAAGGGGCTTCTGAACAGTTTTTGAGTGTGCAGACAACCTATTGTGGAAGGTGTACTAAAAACAGACCACCAAATGGATCTGGTGAGGATGAGGAAACCTAATTATTTGCTGTAATTATTTGCCTCCCAAGGTGAGGAGGCCGGATGCTGGAGTGGCGTGGCTCAGCAGCCACCCATTAAAATCAAGAGGCCTCAAGCAGTTTTCTCCATCTGGGGGTCTGGTCCTTGGCTGCCTGCTGCAGTCGTGGATCTGAAACAGACCTGTTTGATGTGGGATGTCCTACACTCCATCGTGGTTTAACACAGTTTGGTTACACACTCTTACACAAAAACAGAACACCAGTACAGTTCCATAGGATCAGAGAAACTTCATTATTCCAAACCAACACTGAACAATGTCTGGGGTCTTTTCTAAGGATCAAAGAAATAACAGCGCATGCTTTAGACCTAAACCATACAATAGGTAATCAAAATCATCACATTTTTTGCAGCAGTTCATTTCTGGAATTTCTGAAAGCAGTATATTTTTCCAAACCCAGTATCCTCACAGCATGTAGTTATATTAGCTCTACAGAGTCCCAATTTCTCTCTACAGTTTGCTCTCAAGAATCTTTTAGAATGTTTTCCCTAGGTGATGAGCAGTTCAGAATTAGTTTCTTTTGAGATGTTACATTTAGTCATCTCTTTGTGTGAGACAGAAGAAAGGAGACCTTAAATAAAATACCCTTGAGAAGAGTTCTGGGAAAGGCAGAGGGAAAAAAAAATAACCAGGATCTGAAAACAAGGGGACATAAAGGCCAGAAGTGGCTATATGGTTTTAGCAAGGTTACTGGGGACAAAAGAACCTAAGCAAGCTTCATTTATTCTGTAAAGCAAACCACAGAAAAAAAAACGTTAGGCACAATGTGATTCATAGGAGAAGAATTCAGGTTGTATGTTTACTTACTTGAGGACATGAAGTAGCTTCAAAATCTTTTCACCTCACATTTGAGGCAGCTGCTCCCTCACTCTTGTTGCTTTTGGTATAAATTTGGGGTGATCTCATAATTGACTCAGTCTTCTAATCACGCTTGTCACAGATGGATGCTGATGCAAACAGTAAGTAATTAATTTACAGAAGATCAGGAATAGTGAAAAAACATTACTCATTCAATTAAAACTACTGGCTTTGCTGGCTCTGAAACCAAAACCGCTTACTAAGCAATAGGAAGAGATTTCTGCCCTGCTCTTTTTAACATTTATTTCCTTAGGTAAGAGCATAAGCTACAAGTGGGATATATGCTCAAATTTTCTGCTAGCTGAAGGGGGCAAAAATCACTCAGAAAGGCAAAATTTAAGGAGAATAAAATCTTTCCCTGAAGGTTCATTGTTTCCCCTGGAGAATGAGCTGTGATGCTGTTAAAATATAGATGAAGGAACCCAGGCTCCTGCTAACCCAGTAGAAATCTTGTCATTGACTTCAGCAGGGCCAGGATTTCCATCCTAATGCAAATGCCTTTTCATTTAATAACCTCAACAAGAATTCAGTAATGTGCTTTAGAGGCCTGCATTTTTAAAAGTTGCTTGTAATTTTTTAGCAAAGTGCCAATCAGATGTCCCGAGAGTGGAGCAGCCGTTTTTAATATAGACCAGTTTGAGGGCTGCAGTTCAGACAGAATTTAACGTGGTTGTCTTTTGTGCCTTAAAAACAAGAACAAGATAGACACAGTAGGCTGAATTTGGTACTGATTTGCTCTTGTGTAAATCCAGTGCTGCTCCACTGGGAGAGAAGGGTATTTTTCTGGGTGTCTCCTCTTCCCATAGGAGCAGATTTTGGTCTGGTGTCATTGCACTTCTCATATGAGCCGTGACAAACTTATGAGTGCTGGAATCTTTTCCTCTGTTAATGCTTGGATAAGTGCACAGTGCTAGATTGCACAATAAGAAGACCTCTTGAGAATGTTTTTGCTTTGTTCCAGCAAAACACAATGTCCCTGGGTGACTTTTGTTTTCATACCATCTTTCAATGTAGAACAAACACAATAATAAACCTGGTGGAATAATAAGTTCCTGGCTGCTGACCAGGAGGTTTTTCCTCAATATGAGTTAGAGGTTTGCTCTGGGCACCAAACAAGAGGGCCATCTACTTTTCCATTCTTCCCCTTTTAACTTATTTTACACTAAAACTTTAATCTTGCTTTCTTAAAATGAACAAACACAGACATATGCACTACCAAAACACAAACTGGCGTTAGTCATCCATCATCTTAGGGAGTGGAACAGAAATAACATCTATTTTCAGGTTTGTCTTGGGGAAATTGTCTGAAATTCTCTATTGCTTATTTGATCCTAAAGGATTAGTATGATATCTCCTCTCTAAACGAAAATGCATGGAGAGATAGCAGGTTTCATGTTACACAGAGTTGAGAAGATAGGGGAGACTAATCCACAGTTCTGCCTTAAAGATCATCTATATCTTTTGGTCTGCAGTGTGTTTAGGTTTTCCCTTATCCACAAGCACTAGTAGTCCACATAAAAACAGTGATTATTTGCCTGTGTCCCAACTAAGGAAGTGCTGTTATAAATTTCTACATAGGCTGCATGTCTAGAGTCTCCTAATATGCCAGAGATGATCTCTGGGATGGTTCATGAAGATCTGAGAAACTCTATCCCAGCAAAAATGCAGCTGCCTGGAAAATGAATAAAATAGAGCAGTCTATTCAGTCTCTGTTTACTTTCTTCCCAGGGAGAACCAACTGCAAAGCAGCAACACATCAGTGCAGTTTCCTCCAGCCGCGCTAGTTTACCAAATGCGTACTGTTTGCCAATTTGTGGTCACATTACAATAATTAGCATAGCTGGAGCACCAGAGAGATACTTTCAGTTTTGACATTTCATAAAATGTGATGCTACAACAGATGATACCACTCCCTTATCCAGCATCATCCCCTTAGCACCCTCTAGTACAGATGCTTTAGTAGAAAATGGCAAAACTACACAATGCTTTGGAGGAAGGAGCAGTGCTTTACCACAGTGAGTAACTCCCTTGTTATACTGGCTGCTGATCCTGTACCTCCAAAAATTCTGCTCTTGGTCACCCTAGTTTATTTTAATAATAATTTTCTACAGTCCTGGAGTTTGTCATGCATGGAGCATTGCTCACTTTGCTCAGAAGCATGCCTTGGCCGTCCCTGGGGTATGGAACACACTTAGAAGGAATTATTCAACTGAAGTAGAAAGGGCAAGAAATACATCGTGGCATGTACCAGTGCTAGAGCAAAATTCAGCAGCTCTTCTTTTGTTTATCCGAGAACTTGGTGTTCTTTTTGCAGGGCAGCTGAAATAGCAATGACTGTTCAATACTGAGATAATCTCTGATGAATAACCAAACTGTTAATCTGTATTCCTGTGTGTTAATAGAGAAATGACAAAATACGTGCAGACTGTGGTGTTGTCTAGAGCAGCTTATTTCCATGGGAGTCAAAGGAAACAGGGAAAGGAGAGTAAAAGTGAGAAAATAATTGGCAAAAATGCTCACTGCATCCTAAAGAGGCCACAGCTCAGTTCAGAGAGATAAAGTGCACAATATTAAAGCTATTCAAAAATTACCCCACAGCGATAAGCTTTTATTGCTCAATTTGAGAAAAATAACATCTTAGATTAAAAAAAAAAGATACATTTTCCAAAAATTTAAAGCTGTACTTTACATATATTCTTATATAATCAGAGTAACTATGTTTTAGATACCATTGTAAGTCATTCACTTCTTGGCTAAGGATCTACTGAGCTCTCAGAAAAATGAATGCAAATGCTATGTACCCCACTGATTTATTGTGAGAATGCATCAGGTTCTGAATAATGATCCTTTCAGCAGGAAACAGCAATAATTTAATAATAATGTAATTAGTTGTTTGCAATGACACAGTGTCTTTCCCTCACACATCTCCAAGTGCTGGCCAGTCACTTCAGGCCTCACTGCTGCCCTTATCCACAGGAACCCGTATCACAATGAGCAGCTTCACCAAAATTAATGCTGAAGGCACAAAGGAGACAGCAGAGTTAGTGGTTGGCTTTGAGTGTAACAGAAAACTAGTGTGAGTGGGGGGATGTTTATTGCACGAGTTTCAGGGCTGGGAAACAAGGTCCCAGTGTAATTACAGAACTCGCCCTAGGCCACAAAATAAAGCAGTGGCAGAGAGTACATGGCAGCTCCCGCAGCTCCAGTCTGGCTCTCATGCTTCATTTTGCTAACAAATACTTTTAGAAACACAAACAATGATAGTCACATCCCAGGGCACACATAAATTACAATGTACTCAGACTGTATGAATATAAAGATGTTCTTCTATAAGCTCCAATCTGGGACAGTACCAAGGGACACATATTCCCCACAAGGTGCTGCTTTTGACTTCCTTCTGCTACAGGTACTCCTTGAAGAGACACGTTTATTACACAGGTTGTCCATAACAGAACCCTTTCCCAACAAGCAGCTTTTCTAAGTCATTCATGCTGTGATTTTAACTGCAATCAGACTTATTTTAGCATATGTAGCTGTGAGGTCTTAAACATAATAGAAATTGAGCTATTTTTAATGCAGTGTAAAACAAGATGGAGTGAAGCTTGGTAGGAGCAAGCTCAAAACTTTGGAAAGAGCACGACTTCCAGGCTCTGTACCCTTCTCATGTGCAAAAATAACATTTCAGCAGTTTCCTAAGGAAAAGCCCTATGGAATTGCTCTCCAGACTTATCAGAGTGGTGTGCCTCAGCATGACTACACAGTGCTGTACTGTCCCCTCCATCAGCCACTGCTACTTAGCATTTGGTGGGCAGATTGTGAGAAAGCAAAGGGCCCAGTCTGCAGCTCTGGAACCTCTTAGCCAAATATGAGGCATCCAAACCATTTGTCAGACCTTGTGCTTACCAGCAAAAGTAAATATCCAAAGTGTCAAATAAAGATATTGCAAGACAAATGCATTCTCCCAATGGCATATCCATCAAGATAAATTTATGCAGCAATAGAAATTATGCAGAAGCACGTGACAGTGCAGGTTGTCAGTATAGTGGACAATGAAGCCTCCTACCTTGCATCCTGAGGACAGCCAGGAAAGCAGAATTCCCTCTTGTTTTTCAGCAGATGCTGCCCTCTGAATTACATGCAGAAAGGGGTGAAATCACAGACCAATACGTGAGGAATAGAGCCAAAAACATGCTCCACAACAGGATACTATAAAGGTTAAATCCCCATTATGGGCCCCACAACATCACAAATTGTTCTTCAGGGAGGTTTCAAATCATAACCTCTGCAGAAAAGCACGGTAAGGTGCTTACCCAGCAAGCCATCCCACATTCTTGCAGTCTTTCTCCCAGCTTTTCATGGGTCCAAAGTTCAGGGTTAGAAAACACCATGGAGAGGTTTGTTGCAATTTGAAAGAGGGATGTCTCAAAATCTGTTTTTCAAGTACTGAGTTTAGCCACTGAGTATTTCTGTCCCATCTTTCTGTGTTTTAGACCTGCAGCAAGTCTTTAAGAAGTGCTTGGACCTTCACCTCTCTAAACATTCCCTTTTTGCTCAGGCACATAAATGTTAAGTATATTTTAAAAATGACAATAAGTGATGTTAATCTTGGAGGATGGGGCTTGTGTTATTCCAGAGGGTGCATGTGTATGGATGGGTGCAGGTATGCCTAGTAATCATAGGATCATAGACTGGTTTCACTTGGAAGGGACCTCAGAGATCATCTGTTTCCAACATGGAAAGGGGCTTTTCCACTAAACTGGGTTGCTCAAAGCCTCATGCAGCTTGGTCCAGAACATTGTCAGGGATGAGTTCATCACAACTTTTCTGGGCAACCTGTTCCAGTGTGTCAACACCCTTACAGTAATTAATTTCTTCTTAATATCCAATCTAAACCTACTATCATTTTAAAGCCATTCTCCATGCCCTTGCTTTCTCACTACATGCCTTCAGAGAAAGTCCCTCTCCAGCTCTATTGTAGGCCCCAGTCAGGCATTGGAAGGCTGCTCTAAGCTTCCCCCAGAGTCTTCTCTTCTCCAGGCTGAACCAACTGTCTTGGCTATTCAATGCACAGATGAAGCCCAAAGAATAAAATTTGGCTGCTAAAGAGATGAAAAATGCTAACTGCATTCTGCTAGTGAAGTGTGAGGTCCATGTCACAGAACAGGAGAAAAAAAACCACTCTAGTTGATTCAGGCAGATCATTCCCAAACAGTGTATGAATAATTGTGTGGTCCACTGAGCTGAATCCTTTGGAGGGTTTCCAGGAAAACTTTGATGCTATCAGTGCATGCTGGATTGTGGCGGTTGTCCATGGAGAAATGGTGTTTGGGAAAAAGCGTAAGACCTTGTGAACAATCCTTTGTTTTAGTGAGTGGGAAGTCAGAAAAAGGCCTGTTTCCTTTCCTGTCAGCTGGCCCCACACGAGACAAGTCATTGTGCTCTCAGTGTTGGCCCGAGCAGCACTACACTGTTGACATCCACGGGGCAGCAGCAAATATAACAGCCCACTCCTCTCTGCAAACCCCAGGACCACAGCACACCTAGCTTTTGCAAAGAAAAAAAATCCCAGTTAAAATCAAGGATGTACTGTATGCAACAATCCTGGCAGGGGTGTCCCAGTACCTCATGGAAGTGCAAGCCACCTTAACAAGATAATTTCCCAGGAGGGAAATGCTGGGGAAATTCAATCCAGGATAACATCACCAGTGCATTCTTTACCTGAACCCAGAGAACAGGGATTCTGGCTCTCTCAGAACCCCTGTGCTCGCCTGCTAGAAGGAGAAGGTGCCAAGCGTGAGGTGGAAGAGGAAGCAGATGTAGGAGAGGAGACCAAGCGTGTCAGTCAGCTGAACCACAGCCAGATAAATCCCCAGGCTCCCCACCACAGGCAGCTTCCCTTGGAGAGCAAAGCTGGAGCATTCTGCTAGAAAATAAAGCCTGTTAAAGAGGCTGTTTATTCTGGTTCACTTCCTATAAGTGACTTGGTGACCCTGGAGTGCGTGTGTTTGCAGTTTGAGTGGCAGGCTGTTGGCACAAGCACTCATCCCACTGATACCTACGGAGCACACGTCCCTCAGGGAAGGGGAGCTCAGCCCGTGTTTTTATCTTACCACAAGTGGTTGAGACTGGCTGCTCTGTTGGACTGTGCTCCTCAGAAGCTGCACTGAAAGGATATCCTTCACTCCCCCTGGGCTCAGTCTGGCAGGCAGCAGTCCCTCAAGAGAACTCCGTTGCTAGCCCAGCATTGTACTGCAGCTGAAAGAGACACTGAAACTTGAGGTCTCAAACAAGACCCAAATGCAGCTGGCAAAGCCTGTCAGAAAACAACCCATGTGAGGGGCAAGTCATCAGTAGGATTTCGTTTTCTACTGAAAAGTTACTATTAACTTCAATGAAATACTGAAAACAAATAGAAGAACACCTTATGCCAAGCTTGCAAGAGCAAAACAGCACTTGAAAAACTGGACATATTCCTCCAGGAGCACTCTGCATGTTGGAATCACCACGCGACAAATCTGCCCTTGCTCATGGCTAAAACTCCACAGCAAATCCTCCTGTTTTGATCCCAAATCACAACAGACCCTACAGTTTTCCTGTTAGTAGGAGAATGGATCTAGAATTGCATTTTAGCTCTCAGTAGCCCTAACTGCCATTCATCTACTATCTGCCTGTGGTCCCAGTGTTAACAACACACCACTTGTACATTCATGCTTTGGAACCAATCACACATATCTGTGTTCACCATTATCTTAAATTATTGTTTACCTAAAAACAAGCAACCCATTGTTAGCAAACAGCAGTGGTGAAGAGAAGCAGAGTAATTCTTACAATCCAGCTGCACTCTGAATTCCTTTTCTTTAAAAGGTCAGAATACCCTGGGGAGAAGCAGAGTCTGTATGAAGTGCTCCTTGGAGAAAAGTGAGCAGTCCTTCCTGCCCAGTGTATGACGAGGATGCACAAAGGAATGATGAAGTAGGCTCTTGTCCAAGATGCTTAGATCTTCTGCCCAGTAAAGGCACCACAGATGGGAAGGTTGAAAAGAAAGGTGTAGCAAAAATACTATTCTGCAGATGTCTCTGGCTTTTCACAGGATGTGGAGGCCATAAGAAAATTCATTTACTGCCTTCTGAAAATCTCTCTGGTGGTGGATATCCACACTACATTTTGAGACGGACAGATTTCAAAGACTCAGTGACTGCATCAAAGCTGTACTGTCTTATATGGGAGCCTTAGGAGAACTCAGAGTTTCTCCTTGGCGGGCCAAGAACCTTAATACCTGAACTATAAAGGAGATGTAAATCTCCTTTGGACTGCTCCTGACACAGGGGACCCAGCGAGGAAGCTGAGCAATGCAGGGACCAAAGGAAGAAACTGGCTAGAAAGCAATGTCTCAGAAATTCCTATGGCTGCTTTAGGTTCTCAGTTGTTGGGATATAGGCAG
The DNA here is from genome assembly GCA_013400215.1 of Cisticola juncidis. Lineage (NCBI taxonomy): Eukaryota > Metazoa > Chordata > Aves > Passeriformes > Cisticolidae > Cisticola > Cisticola juncidis. The sequence continues at coordinate 36,737 of VXBR01005788.1, read as the reverse complement.
AGGATACATGGCTTCAGTTCTTTCTCTGCACCAGGAAATATGGGCAGGAATAAATGCCCATATGTGAGTTAATCCTGCCAGGTGTTCAGTGATGTGACCTACACTTTCCACACCATAGTGGATCTCACATCTCATTTCACCTGGTGTACATAACCACTGCACAGGGCAATGGAGATCATGCTCAGGTGCCAAGTGTCTGATCCCAAGGGGTAATGGGAGTGGGCCAGCAGTTTCAGGTTAGCTTGCTCTCTCCAAATATTTTATCAATATCCACACAAACATCCTCAGCAGCCCCTCGGTGGTTTTGTGGGTGCATTTCAGTGACTCCTACTGCAAATCTCTGAGCAATATTTTTAGACTTACTTTTCTCTTCTGACCTTCTAATTAAAATCACATCATAAAAGTTGTATATTTCTTTTAAAGCCATAATAATAAATTATCAACATTTCTCATCTCATATTTAATACCCTGCCTGCTTTCCATTCTTTCCATAGCTTATTCTGAGCTGCCTGCCTCCTATTTGCATTTGTGCAAGATTGCATTTTTTTTTTCAGTAAACTAAACAGTAATAAATTCCAGAGGCCTTTACTGTCTGTCCCCACTGCTCAGCTTCCTCTGGCTCCCAGTAACATTATTCTGTCTTGTAGGGACACAGGAACTGCCATCAATGGCTCAGACCCATTCACCCATGAGCTGTATCTTGCCTCCAACACTTGATTATCCTGGATTTATAAGACAGATCCCCAGAAGAAATATTTTTACTTCTTTTAACATTACTGTTATGGACATGGACATTGCATAAAATCTCATCTTTAGGTGTCATTCCTTCAAAAATCCTGAGTGTGCCACTGCAGCTGAAAAGTCTTCAAATGATGGAGGCCCATCTTCATTGCCAGTACCTTCTGCTTCATGTTGTCTGTCCCAGGCTCTAAAGGAGCCCAGCTTCTCACAAAGATTGTGCCAACAGGTGAGCAGTATCAACAAAAGCATCCATGGCTGATATACACAGCTTTACCAAAATCAGCAAGTCTCAATCAGCTGGATCCAAATACAAAGCACAAAATCACCCAGTAATGCAAAGGTACCTTAGATACTAATCTTGTGCCCCTTTCCTCTGTTCTACACAGCCCCGCATGGTACATCGAATTCCCAGCTGTACCATCCCCCCACCAAAGCCCTTGTAGCCCATCTCCTCCAGGTGCTGTAGGATCAGGAAGGAAAAGAGCAGACTGGGCATCGGTGGGTGTGGGGAAGAACATCAAGTATGTTGCCCGTCACTAGTCCTTAGATTACTGTATTCAAGCAAGAACAGCCTTATATGAGTTGGGGGTGGGAGTCCTGTAACTTGCCACACCCCAACTTTGAAACTCTTGACTGTAAAGCTTTGACACTAGCACCTTGCCTCCTGCTACTCTTTCAAGTACTGCTCCATGCCACTGCAACTTTACTGAACTCAGAGGGATAAGGAAAGCGTGAATACCAGGAGCATAAAATGCAAAGCTCGAGCCTTCACCCAGGGCACAATTACCCTGGAACACTGTCAAGGTGCCATGGATTCATGCCTGGCAAATCAGCCTGACATTCACAGGATGACTGGACTGGGGCTGTACCTCCCCTTTTTTGCTCCTTCCTGTCACCCTGGTTTTGAAGATTTTCTAAGCCTTCTGTAACGCTCTTCATACTGGAGTCAGAAATTTTACCTCATCACACTTTTCACTATAAACACTGGCCATGTTTTTCTAACTCTCTTTCATTATTTACATAATTCTAGGTGGGAAAAGAAAGGTGATTGACAGTTGGCTTGACAAATGTGGATTGAGAGGTGGAATTCCATCCTCCAATCCACAGGCCCCATAGGAAATGCATAAAACTGAGGTTTGTAAATAAACTGGTCGTTTTTTTCCTGCTTCACTCATCAGCGTGTCCTCGTGTGGTTCTTTCCGTGTCCACTGTGACACCTTCCCAAAAGTCTCTTGTCCTAATTCTCAAACACCTGTTCCCACCTAAACAGCTAGCCTAGACACACTGCCTGGTGACTGCCAATAGCATCCTCTCAGAGACTGATGGGGTTTCAGACACTTGTTCTCTTATTCCCCTGTTCCCAAGCAGAAGCCTGACAGAGGAGGTACAACAGATACCAAAGAAGGCTTCAAGCATCAGTCCCTTTTATCTAAAAGTCTCTCATACCTTTTCTATGTAGCCTCCTATGGGCAGCTCCACTCAGCTCTGGCTCTTTCTCTCCTTCTCTCTTCCTTCTGCAGCTCCAGCTCCCTCCTTCCTGTCCCTAGCACAGCCACCCAACCCTGTCTGTCCCTTGTACAACGTCTTACCCCTTCTGTCCCTCGCAGGACCTCCTGTCCCTTCCTCCTCACAGCACAGCCAACAGACTCCAAGTCTCCAACCAGCCAACTCACTCTTCTATCACACTCATAGCTGTGAGGGCAAGGCTGTTCCCACTCTTTGGTAATTAACCCAGCTGTAATATATCAGGGGCAAAATTGCCCTCAGCACTATCTCTATCTGTCCTCCCACAGAAACCCATCATTTAGCACCTAAACATGAGTCAATACAATATAGAACAAGTCCTGAAACCCATTCATAAAAACAAAACAAAACAAAATTACGAAAGCAGTCCACAACCTCCTCAATTATGAATATAGCAGTGCAGGGGAAAGCACTTCCATCCCTGTTAGAGAGGATGCTGTTCAGAATCATGTCCTGCAAAGGGCAAATAATATTTCAGGGGAAATTGCAGCAGCTCCACCAATGAAGTCATTTAGAGCAAGGCTCACTGAAGTCCCATTAGGGATACGCTGTAACCAGTCTGACACTGATGTAGTGGCTTCAGTAACCCACACTAAGCAAGGGAGTTAGGGCTGTGCTTGCAAAGAAGGGAGAGAGACATCAGCCCTTTAGGCTCAGCCAACTGAACCCCAGGTGCTGATAAAATTCCCTCTGGCAGAGGTCCTCTGACCACAGCCTGGCCAGGGAGCCACGCTTGCTACTGGCACTGAGCCCACCCTGAGCTTGGCCAGCCAGGGACATGCTTCTCCTGCCGCTGTGCCTGTGGAGGAGTGAGAAGGAAAGCATGCCAAGTCATGACTCACAAAAGAAAAAACTCCATGAATATCAACATTAGGGAAGCCTCTGACACTGGAAAGGGCTCGGTCATGGCCAAGCTGATTTATCACACAAGGCAGTTGTTTGATATCTCCTGTTTCACCCACTCATTAGAACCTGCTTGAACTGATGCTTCATGGTTAGAAGTGTATGTGTGTATTTTCTTTTTCCCTTACCATCCAGCTTCTTTGAGGATCTTGTGATTTTTCTGTTTTTCCTTCCTGCTAAAATATGTGTTTATAACATAGGCTATATTGCCCCTTGAAGAAACTATCATCATTTTGACTGCAGTCCCATCCACATTTAAAAATTTTTAAATAAAACCAAACAAAAATCCATGAAACCACTGCTCCTCCTCCCTCAGCTTCTGTTTTCTACAGAAGTGTACTCATTTTTTTTTTTCTGCTGAAAACAAGGAATACAGAGGATCTTAGTCACTGTCTTTCTTTTTTTCCAGCCCAAACTGGCTCAGTCTATTTGCTGAACTGCTCAGCAGTAACAGTTGCTTGAAAATTAGACAATTTGTAAAAGAATAAATTATCTGTTCTGCTTGCTATCCCTCAGGTACTCAGAACATTTCCTGCTCTTCAGTGGGCTATATATGTTTGCGTAGAATAACTAAAAGAAAAAAAAGAAAAGAAAAAGAAAAAAGAGGAAACCAAAGTGTTGTTTGCAGGGTGTTATTTGGCAGTGCTGGGCAATTGAATCAACTTGGATTGCAAAACATACTGCAGAAATGACCACTGTGAAAGAGCCCTGAGCATGTCAGCCTGCCTTTGACACAGGTATGGAGGCAAACATTAATGTCTGTCAAAAGCCACACTGGAGTGGTATTTTTATGGCAAAGTAGCAGCAGTCCTCTGAGCCTTTTGCACTCTATACTTCAAAAAAAATCAATTTTCTTTGCAAAGAGGTAGAAACCACTCTCCCTCCCCTTGGGTTTTGTCTGTGGTGGATTTAGCTCTGCCTTTGTTCCTTGAACAGAAACCCCTGACTTCAAGCACACAGCGGTGGAAAGGAAAGACCTTTGAAACGCCAGTCCACAGCGCCCTTGAACAGCACTGATGGATCATGGCAAGCCTACAGCAAAAGGTCTCTCTTCACATTCCCCTGCCCTTTGGGAACACCTCTCCTCAGCAAAGCTGGGTGCTTTTCAAGGGCTAATTAAAGCTGCAATTCCCCTGCAAGGCAGATGAAGGTCACTTGGGAAGAAGGGTCACCTACTTGTTTACCCATTGCAAATATCTCTTTGTACAAAATTCTTCTTTCTTTGATTACTTATTTGTAGAAGTACCCCAATTTTTTATAGTTTTAAATTTGTTTTGTTGCATTCCCCCCCATCCTTTTAAAAATATCTTTTTCTTTCTGCTCTCAGTTATTTCTGATAGGTGTCAGCCAATACTTGGGATGTACACAGCTCTCACCACAGTTTCTACCTCCCAGGGAGACAAACAGCAAATAACACTGTCCTGCAGCCTGAACTTTGGGTGCAAACTTGGTCTAGAAGAAGAAAGGAAATAGTCAGACTTTAGGATCTTCACATATTTGGGCTCCTGGCTTTCAAAGGCAGCTGTTTGGTTTTGATTGTTGAGCATGCCATACCCTTTCTGACCCATACCTTCAAAAAGCACAGACCTCCTGACTACTAGAAAATCATGCTCTTGCATAGCGGCCTGAGCTCTGTGCAAAACCACTTTGACAGCCTCAGATGTTATTTTTAAAAATCTTTATCTTCATCTGGTCGTGTACCGCATACCAGAAATGAGATTCATGTGGTCAGAATTGAGTGAGCTCCCCTGAAGCCCAGGGATAGGTCTGAGCAGGGGGGCTAATCTCACCTCTCCCCTGCAGCAAACACACCTCTGCCAGCAGCTGCTTTAAAAGCAGCATCCCAGACTTTCCCACCAGGGAGACACACAGGCCAGTTCAGTTGTTCAATTAAAATGTCTTTAATGGCCAAATGGTTTATGGTGGCTTTTCTTTAATTTCTCCTTTGTTGTAAAGGGTAATTTTGCACACAAGGAAAAAGTTTTCAAAGATTTCAAATAAACTCTAGTTGAAGCCATATGGGAGATGTTAAATGACATGTCAAAATATCACTCCTGTTCACTTAAGCAAAGCCAGTTTGTGCTTTAATTTCCTTTATGCCTTAAACATCTTTCATGATCAGTTTTCCTCAGCGTCCAGACCCTTCTACATTTTGACTGCATTTCATAATAACTGGAAAATACTACAGGACGAGATCATGTGTTGCCCTCTGCTCTTGTATATGCTGTTTTATTATTCAGGTCTCAGATAACAAAACATCTATGAACTGCAAGCATTACATTTTAAAAACAGTTTGCAAAAAAGTCAGTGACAGGACACAGCTGGTTGTAATTTAATGACTACAGAGTATTAAGAATAGAAGCTATTTCAGAATGCACCAAAATAGCTAGAAATGTAAGACCCTTGGCTGACTTAAAGCCTAGCAGTCTCTGTGTGACTGTGTGAGGGGGATGAATAGAGCAGCTCTCTAAGATCCTTTAATTCCAACAAGCAATTGGCAACCATGCTTTAACCTGCTGATGCTAAGTCCTCGTGGCTTTGCCTTTTATCCTGGCTTTTAAGATAGATCTACCCAAGACCTGGCTCACATATGCTCTACTCCGAGTTTATTTCCTGTAGGGCTTTATTACTGTCAGTTGCTGTTGCTGCTGCTTCAGAGGCAAGTTCACATATTAAACGCAGTTGGCTTTAGCTTTGAAGCTGAACAAAGCTCTATGCAGATGTTTGACAGGAAAGAGAGTCCTGGATTCCTAACAATTTTCATTTCTGATGGCTAAGGAAGTTTGTGAACAAATATAAATGGTGCAAATGGAATACACAAGGGACAGGAAAACACAGGACAATTCCCTCGGTACTCGAGACTGATACAAATACATTTCTTTTTAAAGTTTTTCCACTAATAAATGCATGTAATGTTTCAAATTCCATATCAAAAACTTCACAAATGGAAGACTTTGAATACTGAATTAATCTCTGTACTTCTCCTTATTATTTGCACACATTAGTTTTTCCAAGAGCACAAAAAAAAACCAAAAAAACAAACAAACAAAAAAAAAAACCACAACCAAAAAAAAACACCTAACCTCCCAACAACAACTCCCAACCCCCAAATCCTTTCTTAACTGGTAATGAACTTCAGCCTTTCTAGCCTTTAGCTGTACATGTTCTGAGTATCAGCCTCTTACGAAGGCATGGGGTTCCCTTTAAAAATTCCTTACTTAGCTCTGAGACAAACCTCCCACCAGCCACGACTGACAGGAATAAGGGAGTGAAGTTCTCCCTTCTCCACTGGGCTACATTTGGCCCAGAGGAGTGCGAGTAGCCACATCATTTTCCAGGTTACAGTATCAGAATGGAAGTCTGGGGATAGCAAAATTAGTTTGGTTTGTGTGGACAGAACACAGTTGCTGTTCTTACCTGGAAGTTCCTGGCTATAAACATGTGCCAAGACACAGCCCAGGGACAACTCCACATCAGTGTGTGCAGGCTACACAAGGCAAAGCATTTGGTTTTGTTTCTGGTAATCTGAAAATATGACTTTTACAGCCAGACTTGTTTTGTCCTCTTAGCCTTGAGTACTTCCTTGACATCTTCCCCCTCTACTATTCAAACCAGGAGTGAATTAGGGTTGGTGTTGATTTCCAGTGTAAGACAGAGTGGGACAGGCAGAGAAATACGTCAGGGCTCCCTAATTTGTGAAGAACCCTAGAATATGCTGTGGTCTTACCCATGAATCAAGGTGAGCAGCTCCAGGGCAATTCAATTCCATATCATGTTGAAAAAGGGTCAAGTTGCTGGAGCTGGAAGTTGGGCCAGAAATACAAACATTTTTAGTAAGCATCTTACAGGCCAGAAACCCAAAAGGAATAACGCTAGTGGAAATCAACAATAACAACAAAAACTCATTATTACTTCTACTTTACTGGCCTTTCTTTTATCAAAAACACGTGCATTGCACAGCTGTACAAAAAAAAAAAAAAAAAGTTTTTTTTTAATATATATAAAAACTAATCTACAAGCAGTTTTATAGCAGAATGAAATGCTCTGTGGCATTTATTTCTCAGTGACTTGTCCTGGCGATGTCAGAGCCACCATGGTGCACAGCAGAATCTGCCATGCTAGAATCTAACTTTGTTTTTCTCAAAAGAGCCACCGGTTAGAATGCCCATTTTGTTTTTCTTCTCCTGTCAGATAATTTTTAAAAAACTGTTTGCAGCCAGGATATATTTACCATCTCCTGTAATTGTCTGAAACCTGCAGCTTACAAACTAAAGTGACATTTTTGTCGACATAGAAACCATCCTCTTGTGGTCCCCTGGCAGCAAGACATGCCTCGAGATGGCCAGGCAGCAACAGAGGCAGCCCAAGAACAGGTCAGGTCCTGCTGTTTGGGAAATTAGTGTGGGGAGAGCGGGTGAAGAGGGATAATTATGAGGAGAACAGTGAAAGGGCAAGACAAAGAGGGTAAGAGAGATAACAAAGAGAAGTAGATTGAAATTGAGATCACGTCATGATGAGGAAGCAGATGGAGATAAAAGCCAGCAGGACCAGGTCTGAAAATGCCAAGTAAAAAATTCAGAAAGACCTCTGAATAATTAGAAGGCTCATTATAACAAGTGATCAATTAATGTACAGAAGTGAGCTCTCACCTCCTGAACACTGGTCCATGGTTAGACTATCAATAAATCCAGTGGAATTTTTATTGATTTCAATGGTATTAATCTTTGTAGTTCAAAAAAAGCATCCAACATTGTCTTTCACCTTTACACTTCTGAAATGTTGATTCTTTGGGATTAATAAATGAACTTCTGGAAGAACTCCTGGTCTCCTAAAATATAACTTTTGGACTTCTAATTCGCTTATGGAATCTTGGAAAGAGTTAGCAGCTCTACCTGTGAATTTTTCAGGAAGATAAAGCCTGGCATAACTCTGGAAGCATGGTTAATGAACAGCCACCTATGGGGATTCCTGTCCTACAGTCTTTGCAATGGCCAGAGCAAAAGCGAGAGTGTCAGAGAGATGTTTAATTTTTACACCTTCTGAAATTTGCAAAGGTAAATCCTCTATTCTAGAAAGAAAAATTCCTCTTCTCTAAGTTCCTATTGTTTTCAGAGAGGAAAATTAAGATAGGTTGTTTTGGGTTTCAGATTTCTCTTTCTGAAAAGAAGAGCAAGCTCCAGTTCATCTCCCTGAGCCCTACAGGTGACAACAGCACTGCCAGCTGTACCAAGTCCAGCTATCCTCCCTCTCACATTTCCATTGTGAACATTTCAAGTCCAACTGAAGCCTCTCAGAATAAAGCTTCATTTTGCCCTGGGTGGAAGGAGGATCTGGGGATACCACCAGAGGTGGTGCAAGGCTTTAACAAAAAATGTATTGTTAAATTGTGCTGATATTCACTGGGCAGGGGTGTAAATGTACATGGAGGAGGCAAAGCCCTTGCAGGGGCCCATGAGCAGTCCCTGCCTTGGGCAATGGTGGTCTTTGGCCTCCTGAGCCCTGGTGAGCAGTGCTGAGTCTAATGCACAGTGCTCTCAAGTCATTTCGCCCACGTGGCAGGGGACAGCATTACGGCAAGATGCTTTCTGTAAGGAGATGAAATAACGGGGTGGTAAAATGGTGCATAAAAGGACATATTATGCTAAAGGGATGGAGCAAAGTGCTGCAATGAGGCAATGGCCCATAAAAATAATGTCATTTGCCAGTCCAGAGTCATTTCCAGGGCTGTAAAATTATTTGCTGGAAAGAGTCAGAGTGGGCTGCTGGCTCAGAGCAGTTCCTGTGCAATCCATCTGACCAGTGAGGCAAAGGCAGTTGCTGTCAGCCCCTGCTTTGGCTGGAGGCTGTGGGCCTGGGAAGCAAGTCTGGCAAACTTGGAATAAAAGCAACAGGAAGCCTTAGAGTATTTGGAGTGCTCCTAATTTTTCAAGGGGAGATTTTTCTTTTCCTAGAAATTCCTTAAGATGCTGATTTCTCCTACTGGATATTACAAAAGTGTGGTCATACTGGTTTTCTCCTGCTCCAAGGGTGGAAAAGAAAGCATTGTCTCTTGTTTTCCTTGATGGAACTGGAACAATACTGCCTTGTTTGCCTTTGTTTTGGTAGCTGCCATGTTGATGCAGCAGCATCTCCACTTGTGCCAGCACAGCTGAGGGGATACACGTAATCCCCCTCTCTCCACTGACCAGTGCATTCTTTGCAAGCAGAACCCAAAACAATGTAGGCCCTACAGCAACAATGGTGTTTGTGTACAAATACAGGACAAGAGGAGGAAAAGGGAGCAGCAGAATGACAAAGTTGCTCTTGAGCAGCAATGGCTAACTGCTAATTTGAAAACTCATCCCTCTTCCCCAAATAACACCACATAAATTCAGACCATAGATTATTTGTGAATTTATTTTATTTTGAGTGTAAAAATGAAATATCCAAGGGTGGACGGGGAGGAGAAAAATAAAAAACATGAGAATATGAATGCAATCATTCTTACTTATGCAGGATAGTACAGCTTTGTGGATTTCCCCCATCTGTTCTGTTACATAGAACCAAATTGGAGTTAAATGTGCTTTTAGAAGAAATCATTATGGCCCAAATTGAACATGATTTACAGGGAAAATAAAACCATATGTGTTGCATTAATTTCTCATTTTTGCTCCATCCCACTTCCACTTGCTTGGATACACGTCATGCTCTGTTCCTAAATGGTGTCACTGATGCTGGAAGTAGAAGGTGACACTACATTTTCCAAAGCAGGCCCCATCTTTCAGCTGTCTTTCTAAGAGCAGTGGGAGTGTCCACGGCTTTCAGAGTTTACAAAGGACATTCTCATTAAAACTGCTGAAAACCAGGAGGAAAATACGAATAAGCTAATGAAAGCACAGCAGAGTAGCACCCAGAGCAGAAGGTGAGAAAAAGTGTGGGACTAAAGGAAATGAAGACCCTCTCACCCCTGCATGGGGCATCGTTAGACAAGCAGATCAAAAAGGGTATTGCACTAAAACTGCAGTGATAGGGGTGTACAGCACCCGTTGAAAACTATAGCTTAGATTTGTGGAAGGCAGAGTGGTAAGAGTGAGCAGTGTACCTGGAGGAACATTTTCTGCTGGAATATTTCTTAAATGAAGAACAACAAGCTTTCCAGGAAAGATTAAAACAGCAGGAAAAGTCCCTGCAGACTCTGCTGCTGCATGTTTACTGGTGAATAAATATGATGTGGAATCCTGTTAGGGCTCTTGTGCAGAGTACGCAGGCAATTTTTAAAGCCATGGTATTCTCCAAAATGGGCAGCATAAATGCTTGAGCTAAATTCCCCCAGTATTTGCATCTCAACTTCCACTACATAAAGACATACTCTGAAGATATATTTTTTATGTTTCTCTGAAAAAAATTCTTTGTATTGATTGTATTCCCTCTGGAAGCTGATATACCTGAGTTTTATATCTGTTTGAAGATCACAAGGAGAAAAGAAGAAATAGTCATATTTACAGAGTGCACAAGGACATTTACATTTTAATGAGGGATGACAGCAAACAGCTCTCTCTGTTTTCTCCTAGCTGCGGTGAGCTCTCAAATATTATGTTACTTTCACTGATTTTGTCTCCTACGTCCTTGAACTCTTTTCCTCTTCTGTGTTGAAAGGCTGACAGAAACCATGTCTCTGACTTGAAGGTTTATACCTGCAGCTCTATCAGCCACACTGTGAGGCAGAGATTGCTCTACTGTCCTTCACCTAACTTGCCTCAGGACTGCCATCACTCTGCCTGCTGCAGGCTCTGGAAAAGTGACTGGCTACTGCATGGAGATACCCACAGAATTTCCAGTCCTGTTTCAATACACCTTTCCAAAATGCTTCTGAATTCCGGGATGAATATTTGCTTTGGTCCTCCAAAATCATCTTCTTCTATAATACACCTGTCTGTCCCATTTGGGTCAGTGACACTGGCTGCTGGTCACTGAGGGTTGAATGGGGGGGGTTGCAGGCAAAATAGAAATTTTACATGGAACGTGTCTGGAAACAGTGTGATGGATGGATAGGCAAGTGGGAAATGTGTCACACAATGTATTTGACATTGTGCCAGGATTTTCTAGCAAGCATCTTCCTGCTTTATGTGGTTTTGTCCTGATGGCTTGGAGAAACTATCTGTAAATTGTCCTTTTGCTCAGGTTGTGGGTCCCTATCCTTCATTTGGCACTGCCTCATGCTCATCCACTAGTTTTATGTGTCTCCAGGAGTCCAGAGGGAACTTTTCCCACCAAGTAACCTGTATGAAATAGGCAATTTTACATTTTACAATATTTTTAACTTGTGTTGGTTGGCTACTTTTAGCTTTTGGCCGTATATTCAGTGACAAATGAAGTTGGTGCTAACCATTTTTTTCTTGGCTCAGATTCCACTGAGCAAAATATAATTTACTGTGGAAAAACACCACTGTATGAAATCCCGCAGGGCACTGAATTTATTTGTTCCTAAACAATTTCCCAATCCAAAACAGTGCAAATACACAGAGTTCTACCAGTCGGTGTTGCAGCTACATGAGCTTAAAGCAAACACAAGCAACCAGTGCAGCATTAGACACTGATGGCAAAGGTGAACTCTTTGGTCTGCTGCCTCCCAGCCTCTCTTCCATCATTGCTCATGAGCAAACGAGGTGCACAAACTCTGATTGGGTTCACACACCTGCTGGTGATGGTATTAGTGAGGCTGGATTGCAGAGCTCATCTGTCTGGATGCAGATAATTCACAGCTTCTTAACCCCACAGATTATTGAATGCCTCACCTGGGCTTCCACTGAGCGAAGTGGACAGGGGAGCAGCTCCTTCTCACTGTGATCATGCTTTCCCCATGTCAGGGAATGTACCTCTGTTATCTTGAGAGAAGCCCTTACTTTGTCAGAATGTTCAGTGTACTTCTGTAACATGGGAGGGAGCTGTTTGAAGGGACCAACCCAGCATATTGCAGGAATTCCTGCTGACCTGGGGATAAAAGGTCATCAGAGCTGCCAGAAGGCTGGACTGTCCTCTGTCTCCAGTGCAGACATTCAGGAAGTGGAGAGTTAAGGAAAGTGCATTTCTTCATCTCACACACAGGTGGGTATGGACAGATGGCTGAATATTTCCAATCTTCCTTGCCCTTCTCCCCTGTTCAGATGGGGGCTCTGGTTCAGAAATGCTGTACCACAACATGGATAGACCTTTCTGGACTTTCTGTCCTTAACATAAATCACTGCCTTGATTTTTCTGTGTAATAGGAACCCCTGAAGCTGAGCATGCAGGAGCTGACAGAGGAGGCATGTAGTTGCAGAGGAACGATTCTTGTGAGGAGAGGTGAGGGTGAACCCATGGAGAAAGTGCTACATCACCTTTGGCTGCCACCTCATATAACAAGGGTATGATTTGCTAGGAGAAGCACAGAGCAGAGCAAAGAAGTCATAAAATTCTCATTAGAAAAACAAATGTTCCCCTTCTCTGTGGCAGTGATAGTGTCCAGAGCAGAAACACAGTAAAGATTATCTCCTCAAATATGGAGGCAGCAATGCTTAGGCACTTCTGTAAGAGGAATACACAAATAGATTCACTGAGAAATAAAAGACAGGCAGTGCAGTCTTTCTCTCTATCAGTGTTCAGTGGAAAGCACAATAAGGCTGGATACCTAGTCTGTATTCTCAAAAATCCACCTGTCTGCTGCACACTATTCTCTGTGGCAATCAGGGCAGTGCTAGAGACTTGGCTACCTCAAATTAGGCACAAACATAGTAATGACCTACTTTCCAAAGACATCAAGTGCTTGCAGCTCCCAACAGATCTGTGTGAACTTGCTCCTTTTTGGAAACAAAACCTCATGCTTCTTTACAACCACATGTGAAAATATAGCTGCAGCTGTTTAACTAGGCCACGATATTTTCTCCCATGTGAAGTCCTTGAAAGGCCAGTCTTCCATCTTCAGTTTTATGAAATCTCTGGGTTTCAGCTACTGCTTGCCTAGAATTGGGAGTACTGTGGGTAACCCATACCCACTGCTCTTTGGCTCAGCACATGGAGTGCAATATGTAAAACACCAGCCATCAGGGTTAGCGACAGATGAAGGATTGTACAGCAGAGATAGGAGGTTTGCTATCCTCTCCTATCACTTGGAAACACGAGCTTTACCAACAAATCCCTGTTGCTTTTCAACATCTAAATTTCACAGCACATCTGTTGTGTCTCTGCTAATGAAACTTGCTTTTTTGAGAAATGTGCTCATGTCTGGGTCACTACTGCGGGTACATCTGTCATGTAAAAAATAACTAATCAGAAGGGCTAAATTAAGAAAGACTTCCAAGGCTATTGATACACATTCTTACGAACAATGCTTGATTTTCCTGATTCTGCTTACTATTGCAGTTACAGTCAAATGGGAAGAAGGGAGGGAATAGTAATAAGAAGAGTTCTTCCACTTAGTAAGAAACCAGTCTGTGACATCCCAATTGTGGGACTATAATGCTAGTTATATTATTTTCCTTTTGCTTTATTGTTAGTTATTTTTTTTCCAACAGAAACCCCTAGAGGGAACACTTCATTAAGCCATATCACGAATAACAGTACCTGAAGAGTATTTCTGTATTAGTGTATGGAAAATCTGTAGCTAGAGAGTGAAGAGCTCTGGAGGGAAACTATTTGATGATGAACCAGTGATGTGGTAAAACAACAAAAGAAAAAGACCGTGACTAGATCTGGTGAACAAGTAACTTGTCTCTATATTGAGACAAAAGTCTCTATTGGTTCCTTTCTACTGGTTGTGGTTAAGCGTCTGGAAAGGAAACAGTGATCCTTAAGACAGCACATTGTCAAGCCTCAAGAAGTTTGAAGTAGATACAGTTATGTCTGTGTCCTTCTTACTGTGCATCTTCCAGCGTTACTACCTAGTTACATGAGCAGAGATTTATGCACCATTGATTTTTTTCTTACAGTTGACAAGGCCAAAGAGAACAGCAATGGAGAAATTAAATGTAAAATCTTACCTTGACTGCATCTTTAAAAGAATCACTCTACTAACAGCACCAAATTAACTCCTGCAAAAATCATAACTCAAAGGCCCTTGGGCATACATAACATTTTGTATCACGGTACGCCATGGTAACTTTTATGTCTGATTATATACCTGTGCTGTGACTGAAATATAGTTACTGAGGGAACGATAACCTTGTATTATCCTGACTTATTTCAGCATGCCAAGCCCCACAGGATTGCTAGTGCATGGACTTTCCTATATATAGTGACAAGGAATGTGCCCTGTTGCTTTTTATTGACCAAGCCTTATGTTTAGATTCATCTTGTGGGACAGCAAAAGAAGTCAGCAGATTCAGTTTCAGGAATTCAGATTGCAAGCACTCCATAAAATATTTATTCTTTAGATTTGGACGTATCATGGTTGTTTTACAAGATGGGTTTTAAATATCAACGTTCTCAATACGTCAATACTGTCAATACAGCTAAAGAACAGATTCTTGCTGTCAGATGTACCAAACCTCTCATAGTAGATGCTGAAGGACAGAAATCAGTTCAATTCTCCTTGCTCAGCTGGAGAACAATTAGTAATAATTACAATAATAACTGTTATTATCAGACTATGTGGTCTCCTACTGTTTAAGCTGCCTTGCTAACTGCAATTGCTTCAGCAAGCAGGTTCTGGCCTCCAGGTCAGGTGGGGCAGATGTGTCCTTCAGAGCAGGCACCACTGTACACAAGGGTATCATTTACCCCTTGATAAAGACCATGCAACTCCTCTGGGCCCCATGTGATACCCTTGCATCTCTAAGGCACAATTATTGTTTTGGTTCTAGAGTTCTCTACCAGCTGAAGCACCTGTAAGAATATGAGGGCTGTGCTGACACTTACCAAAGGGGAGAATTTTACAGTATGAAACTAAGGTTAACTATTGCTTCTGTGAGAAGTTTACTGGGGTAGCCTTGAGGCAGGGGAAAAAAACAGGGAGTCAATTCTAGCACACCTTTCCAGCACAAATTTTTCTATGCTGACTTGTAGGAGATATCTCCAGGGAAATGTATCCTCAGCAGAGCTCATTCAATTTTGAATGGGACTAATTGGAGTGAGAAATTGAGGTGAGCAAGCAGTTGGACAGCGTGGCATGTCAAGGGAGGAGGTGCTAAAGGTGGATGATGGTGTTACTGGTGCCTGTAGCCTAGGCTAAAAAGGGCCTGTTCTTGGTGTCAAAGAAGGAAGCTGTTCCTTCTACTTATGCCTTCTCCTCATGAATCCCAGGGGCCACCCTGATGGAAAGCAGCTTGGCAGAAAAAGCATTTGTGTGTTCCAGTGTACTGCTCAAAAACTTCCCGGAAGAAGTTAATAATAACAATAAATTTACATATATATATAGATATATATTCTGAAAATATTTAATTTTTTTTACATTGCTGTACAGCGACCTGTATGAATCCAGTACTGTCTGTTCAATGGTAAACTCAACTGTCTAACAATAGATGAATAATGCAGTGAAGAAGAGGTTTCTTTCATCTACCTTTCCTCTGTGTGCTAGAAAGGCTCTCATGTCTACTGGTTGTTAACTGGCATGTTCTTGCTAAAATCTCCTGTGCCTCACAGTATGCCAAAAAATAGATTTGTCACCCCAAAACAAAATAATCCCTCCCCTGTATTAACCATCCAAAGCCAAAATACTGTGGAAAATAGGTCTCTGCTCTTTCAGACAATCTACAGATCCTGTGACTCCCAGACAAAACCAGAAACTGGAATTTAAAGTAGCTCTCCCTAGCTTTTGTTTTTCTCTCTTATTTCACACATGCAATTGTTTAACTTGTAATGCATTAGCTTCAATTAATTTGGACTTTTTCTTCACTTTGTTGGCATGAACATAAGCAGCTCTGACACATCCTTGGTAAAGGTATAGTTTCATAGAAGTGAAATCATCTAATCAAGTCATTATTAGAGTGGCTCTGGTTTTACCTGAAATGACTGCAAAATTATTTGGATTAAAGCCTTACAGAAAACCATCACTTTTTTTTTGATTGTTTTCTCAAGAAATATGACAAAATTTTCTTGCCCCATAATGTCGCCTTTTCTAGTATAGCATGGAGAGGAAAGGCTGTCATTTGGGCTCATGGACTCCAGAAGCAGCTGCTCTGCTTGCACTGTTCCCTGCAGTGGGTGCAAGAGCAGCCTGGCTTTCCATGGCTAACATAAATATGGATTCTTGGGAAAAGCTTGAAAGGGTGAGCACCTCACAGGGGACGGTGCTTGTGCTGTGCCACCTTGGCACAAGTGGAACAGAAAATACCACCAGGCAGCATCTTTGGCTGACACAAATTGCCTTAATGTCAGGAACACCAGCCTTTATTTAAGACTGTCAAAAATCCTCCATCAGAGCAATACAAAACACCAAACAAACCGTGGAAAAACAAGCCCATACACAGTCTGTGGGAAGCAAGAAAAACTTTTTCCCAGAATTAGTCTTTGCATATGGATTTCTCATTTTTATGCGTAAAATACTTTCCCCTCATAGACATAACAGTCATAGTTATCAGCCAGGATATTTGCTTACTGGTGGAAGAATCAATATTGCCTGATATATTTAAAATTCCCCTCCAAATATAAGTAAATGTAAGAAAAAGTGATAAGAATTTGAACACCCGAACCTTTAAAAAACTAAAATCAAGTTGTGCCTGACAAACAGATGTTACTTATTACAATTCTTGCATTCTTCCAAAATTTCAGTGTTCCTAAATGTAGTTGTTGTACAGCTTAATTATGAAGTAAGAATAACAGTGTACTGCTAGTAGCTTGTTTTACCATGGACTTCATATGCTAGCTTCAATCATGATAGAGCATCTTACTGAGTAAAGCAAACCTACCACCAGGTTGAAACCTTTGTTTCCTTTGTTGTTTTCATCATTCAGATATTCTGGTTTTGATTTGCCAAAACATTTCTGAACCAAAGCTTTGAAACGCAGTGCAACATGAAACTTGGAAAACATTTTTACTTCCAATCTCTATAAATCTTTGCTGACAGTTGAGTCAAAAATCTCTATCCAAAGATCTGCAAATGCTGGGAGGTATTACCTGTAATCCTCACATTTCAGACCCTTCTCTAGTTGTACTAAAAATAGGAGAGCTGGGTGGCTTGACATACAATGTCAGACTATGTAAACTACTCTGAAATTGCTTGGGATGATTCATTCTCCTACTCTTCTCTCATTTCTCAAAGCCAGGATTTATGAAATTTTATTTAAAGTCAAACCCATGCCATTTTTCATCAAGAGGCACTTGCCCTACATTATTTCCAATCACCTTGTGTCCAGTACAGTCCACTAATACTGAGAAGGTCCTTTGTGCGTTGTTGCTGTTCTCTTCCAGAATTCGCTTCTGCTTTGCCCTGATTTTCTACAACTGTTGAAAAACTTCAGTCAGTACAGGATGAACAGCTCTCAGTTTGCAAGATGATTAATTTTTTCTTGAGCAGGCCAAGAAGCAAGGAGCAGACATGAGTACTAGTCTCTGTTTCTCTCTGTTTCTCTGTCCCAAAGAACTGGCTTCCAGTTGGAAACATGCCTTTGTAAGGGCATCATGTCTGGGGAAAAAAATAGTTTGGAGGATCTGGAGCGTTAAGTCTCTAATTGCATGAAGCCACGAGTCCAGTACTCCTATCCTGACTCCTGTGAAGGGCATCCTGCTGGACCTGAGATACACTGCAGGGCATAGGATGGGACAGGATGCAGCTACTTATTGGCATTTACTTAGATGGAACAAAAAATCCCAGTATCAGGACAGCAATGATTTTAGCAGGGCAATATTATGAAGCAAGGCCACAACCTTATAGCTGCAGACAAAAGACAAAGCTATACCCTAACCTCTATAGGTCCTTTGAAAATCATACTCTGGCCCTGCATACAATACATTCTTATCTCAAGTCCTCTCAGCCAACCTTTGTCTCATCCCTGGTTATTTCTTTGTGCCAGCTGAAACTGGGGCTGAGCCTTGGGACACACAGGTACCCTCTGGGCTGAGAGTGCAAAATGGGTACAGGAAACAGGGAGGGAAGGGAAAGCAGTTTAATCAACCTGGCAAACCAAACAGTTTCTCCTTCTGACCAGCCCAGTTAGGAGCTGGGTTGTTTGTCTGTTCAGGGAAGGTAATCTAATTCTCTCTTTACTTATGCTGTCCTGAATCAGGGTTACCAACATTGGGGTATGTGAGGGGGATGTAACCCCTCAGTTCTAAGTTCTAAGTTCTAAGGGAGGAGACTTGAAATTCCATTTTCCCTTTGTTTAAAACAAGTGAAAGCTGTCAGCATATAATAACAATAATAATGGATAGCTATTAAAATAATGCTATTTAAAGCAGCTTTGGACAAGTCATGACATTATCCTTGTTCTCTGCTTTAGACATCTCATTTTGCATGCAAGTCACTTAAACAGGATGGGGGCACCAACTGCAGACAGCTTCAAAGATTTTGAGAAAACAAGGAAATTTATTGGGAAGTTTTTACCACTGCAAGTGTGTCGCAAATCACCTTACAAAATACAAAGGAACAAGCCTGCATGAAAACTGCCCCAGGCTCTATGAATGTAGAGCATCTTGCAGAGCAGGTCCTGCTCTGGTGAGACTCTGCTCCATGGCAATCCAAGATGCCCTTGCATGACTTGAATTAAATAGGTGGACAAAGAGGAATATTAAAATCTGATGGTTTGTATCAGAGGTCAGAAAATTCAAATTCAGGAGTGGCCCTTAAATGTTGAGGATCTTGTTTGTTTGTTTGTTGTTGGGTTTCAGGGTTTTTTTATAATCACTGAAGAAATGCCAAAGATTTAACTGTAGAGAAAAAATTATTTGTATTGACGTCTGTGCCTCTGCAGTATTCCTCCTTCTGAAAAGAAAGATAATGGTTTAGAGCAGAGGAAGAACAAACAACTGAATGCAAGGAAAATTCCATAGTACATTTTTAGCAATATTGCCAACTGGCTTTGAAGATTTAGACCCTATCACTTATCCATTTTTTGGAAATAACTTCTAAGAAGGCCAAAGACAAATTTCAGCTCATTACAGTAATTGCAGCTATAGTCAGTCCAAGCAATTCTCAAACGTTTATCTGTCAGCACCATCCACTTAGTCCCTGACACTGTGGCCGGCTGGAAAGCTACTGCAGCTAAACAACATACTATATGCAGATCACTTTGATTTCTTCAAATACCGTGCTGCAATGCAGAGGCAGTTTCTCTACAGTTCCTACAGTTTTTTTGTGTACTCACGAGAACAGTCACTATGGAGTCCCAAGCAAAACCATTCCCAGGGACGAACAGCCTGTGCTGGCTTAGAGAGGAAAAGGTTTGCTTTTTTTCTTTTATTGCTTTTTTAGATTTATTTGTACCTGAGTGGAAGCCTGACTTGCTAGGTAGAATCAGGGGGCTGCCAGAACAGAGGTGATTGATGCTATAAAAAAGTAACATAATATAATGGGCCTGAGCCTACACCTTTAAATTAGTGGCGATTTTGCCAGTGATTTCCAAGAAAAGAGTGGCCAATTTACTCAGTATTTATAAGCCCAGGAGAGTGCCGAGAATGAGGTCCAGCACAGTAAGAGCCACAGTCTGCAATAAACCAAGTGCTGCATCCATGGCAACTAACAACACAGTTAATAATTTTTCAACATAAAAAGAAAGATATTTATCAGGGCCATTGAAGGAGAAGCAATTTACAAAATTGACTGAAGTGAAGGCATTTCACATCTGCTGTGTTTTTCATGGCTTTGGTCTTTTGCTGGAACCTCACTTGCTCACTGGGATGCTCAGGGAGTGAGAATAGCCCCCGGCAAGGATTTTGCCATCCCTGGGCAGCTGGTGGAGTGAAGTGACCTATAGAGGTCACTCCCCTTCTCTTCTCTACAGACAGACATCCCCCTGCTGGGGTGCAGTTGTGTTGGGCACTCCTCGAATACACAGTGATTCTTTTGTGGACCAGTGCATACAGGGCTTAGAAAATCCTGCCCACTTCAAAAGATAGAGCAGAACAAATAATTAGGGTCTGAATTTTATAGATATGAAACTGAATCTGGCAGATACTAAATGCTTTCCCCACAGTGCTGGACAGAGTTAGGAAAAGCTCTCGACATACCTCAAGTGTCAAGCCAAAGCCCTCAGACCTAAATACCATCTTTCCTTCAAATAATCAATTGCAATGGTTGTATTTAACACAGCGTCTCCCATACCGGGGGGATAAAATATCCCTGTCTGCTATGTTGGTCATGCTGTTCCATACTCTGTGCAAAACACTCCACATGTTTTATGTACTAGTGTCCATAGTTTCCCAGTAACATTCAGCTTTCCTCACTCTGCTGGTGAATGGCAGCGAGATTGCTCTCATCCCTGAAAATAGGCTGTCTCCATAGTGTTCCTACTGAGCAGTTGTACTGTAGCTTCTTTCCAAGCTGGGGTGGTTTATTTCTCTTCCAAATTGCTACTGTTGGATTGTGTCACCAGTGGAACTTGAATGAAAACATTAAGTCCCTACCATATGTTGTTGTATTTGTACTTTTATGAAAACTTGCTGCATCTGGATAAGCCAATCAAGGTTAAACATCCTTTTATTAAGAAGTTCTGTTAAAGACATTGGCACGTCTCTTTCTCTTCACACTGTTGACTTTTGTAGGCTATGTTGGTTGGCTCTAAAACTGAGGTACCACAGCAACTCCTTTGAAGCAAAAACAATCACCTTAATTCCATCCCTGATGCTGGATAAATCACAATACTAAAGGCTACAATGAGCTATACAAAGAAAGCCCTTTTTGTTTCCCTCAAGAATCATATATAGAAAGAGAACTGAGAGTGTTCAATTTCTGCTGGAGAGATGGTTTTGTACAACCTGTCTGTCTCCTTGCAAATGAACTGCTTTCCACAGAAAAACAATAATCTGGTAGTAGCCCTTCACTGGTATGTCTCTGCGGGCATTAATTCTGCAGTGTAAGTGCAAAGAGCCCTGAGCAATGCCCAGCAGACTTGCATTGGAAAAATACCCATAGGCTGTGATGCCTCAAGGTTTGGACACAAACCTAGATGGAATGGCCAAGAGAGGTGAAAATATTAACCAAATCTGATGCTGGGTGAGGTATTTCCAGAATATAAGAAGTTCAGGAAAGAGGTTCAATAGAATAACATGCTGCACAGTGCTGGCAATATTTTCTTCACTAGAACCAACACAAAAATCAGAAAGCTGGACCTTCATTTCTTTGCAGCTTGAGGTATTTTCCACAGACAGAAAAACACTACTGCAGCAAGACTGCCTAGAGAAAAGGATAGGTGAAGCCATATCTTCTTCTTGATAAAGTTAATATATGTACATAAGACAGAGAAATATGCCCACTAGGGACCCGCACCTGAAGGCCAACATAACTAATGGAGTTTTAGCAAAAAAATATGCTCTTCAGAGTGCTTATCAAGTTACGTGGCATGAAAAGAGTCTTATTCAAGGAGTTTCACTCAAATGAAGAGGCATCTAGTTAAAAAAATCTATAACACATAAACACTCAAAGCCATATTTATTAGCAGATAACAGCTTTACCTTATCACCACAATTTCTCTGAACATGGGAGTTTGAAAACAGAAGAGTGAAATGACATGAAAATGGTCTTTGGTGACAAGAAAGAGGCAGTAATGTGACACAAAGAACATCCTTAGGACCAATTTGCTTCCCTGTGTATCATGATTTAGGGGAATGAATAAGCATTAATGTGAATAATTTGTCTGACAAGGCAAAATGTGGAGTTGCCAGTCCAGCCAAAATGATATTCAGAATCATGCAGCTATATGAAGAGGGAAGGCAAATGAATGGTTTATGCATATAAATTCAGTGTAAGGAAATCTAAGGTAATGAGGCTAGGCAGAATAAAAAAGGAGACAGGAGAGAAGGGAAAAGGAAATGTGCTCTCTCTGGCCATATGCTTAGGGCACTGAGCAGGGAGACAACCAGATGGTGTGGCTCAGACTTTAAAGTATAGTTCTCTGATTTTTAACTGATACATTAATGCATAGTGGAAATATAAGACATTTTAGAAGACACTGGGAACTTTTTTTCCTGACAGGGACAGAAATTATTTAATGTTTTTCTGAATCTGCATGTTTCTCACTTGCTAGAGGTTGTCCATCTATGGATATGTTACGAACCTCAATCCAGAGCCAGATTTTTGCCTTATCAAGGCCTCTTTTAAAAGATTAAACTATTACTCCTTCTGATCTTTGGAAAAGGGGGGGAAAAAAATACCCAAAACACTCAAGCGGGAATTGTCTGTTCTGGTACTTATTCAGAAAGCCTTTTGATATGGAAATCACTGGCGTTAACTCCCTTAGCCTCTAGCCGGTAGCTCAGATAGAGCGTGCAAATGCCCAGACCTGTTGCCCACTGCCATCAAGGACTAAGAGGTTTCCTGTTCCTCTTCGGGTCCCTCCTCGCTCTCTTCTCCCTGGCGATACTGAGCCTGCCCACCTGCACCGGGACTGCACCTGTACAGGACCCGGTGAAGCTGCTGCCCATTCTCCCGGGAAGGACTCCTGTGCAGGTACCACTACAGAGACCAGGTGTGGACGCCTGACCCAGAGGCAGTCAGCATATCTGCTTACACACCCCACAATAAATGGAAATGCCACATTACCAGCCGGTGACCTGCCAGCAGGCTCATTTGCTGACTAACCTGCTGTCCCCAGGGACACCTTGGTTTGTCTGCCATCACTAATGCTCCAAGATGGAGCAAAAGGAGCTGTGGTCAGCCTACCGCTGCTTACACAGGTACCTGGGAATGGGCTTCCCAAAGCCCTCTTGGGGCTGACAAGCAGCACCTCCCAGTGAGGCTGAGCACAGTGTCCTACTGCTGCATCATTGCAGTGGTTGCAGGCCCTGCTCTGGACATTTGTTGGTTCTGAGTATTTATTTTCTCTTCCAGAGGATGGCTTAGTACACTCCTGTTTGGTGCTCCATCCCTTATGACTGATCTCATTACATAAAGCCACAGTCAGATCTTATTCTTCCCTTTCAGACCGGTGGGGCTAGGCAGACCCAAACTACTTTGGTTTTGAGTATTAGGCTTTCATTTTTCTTGTTTTGTCTTACTGCCCCCCATACCACATATACACTCTATTTATTTTTTCTCTGGGACCTGAATATTTTGGGGTCAAGAAGAAATGTGTTTGATTTATTAGGACCAGATTGATAAATATGTTTAACATGAGGAATGTATAAAAAATGGTGTCCACCATCTGGGGAAAACTAAGAAAAGGACAAAGATATATATGGCACATCCCTTGAGTGCTATCCTCACCTTCAACTATTTTCCACTTAGAGGATTTCCTGAGCCTAATGCAGTTTGCCTATTTGGTCACCTTCAAGAGATTTCTCTTCCAACTACTTATTCAAGCTTTTAGATATGCATCCACCTGAACTTTTTTGCATCCACATCACTCAGTCCTTTGTGGGATGCAGAATATCAAGGCTGTTATTTGGTTAGGCAGTGCTGTGCTGGGGAACAGGTTATGCAAGCATATGAGCTACGCATTAACTTGCCTCGGGTGATGAATTTCAATGCATTGGAAGCTTTTTAAACCAGTCCAGAGCAACAGCAAGCTGCCTCAGAGTCAGAGTCTGCAACAGTGAAAAAAGGGTCTCCAAGAGAATGTAAATGCTCAGATGTACCTCTGCATGCAGGGAAGGTTGCCCTGTTTTGCAGTGTGCCCGGTTACAGCTGTACCTTTTCTTCACTTCCTCCAGGCACTTGCTGGATGGACTGTGAGTATTCAACACTACTGTGTTTCAAAGTTATAAACCCCCACACCCCTTAAATAACTTTACCTGGTTCAGAGAGAAACAGCTACAGAAATTTTGAAGGATTTCTCAAACAAGTCAGTCTGAACCAAAATGACCACATAGTTCCTCAAGATACTGCGGTCAGATTTCAGCAACCATCTTTTCTCCATCTGAGCAGGGAAGAAATGGAGAGGAGACAAAACCTTTAGAGCGGAAATAAAAACATCAGTGATGCCAGACCCCCAGAGCATTCTGGACACACAGGTGATGCTGCAGAGCCCTCCAAACAAAGCTGCTTCTGACACCAGTGGAAGCAGGCTTATACCAGAAAAAGCTCATCTGAAAATCCCGTCCGGAATTAAAGTGATAATATAAAAAATGACAGTTCTCCATGTTGCAGTCAACTAACCATTCCTGGAAGATCCAGTAATTCAAGACAGATGCAAGAAAACTTGGATTAGCTGCAGCAAAATCACTCTAAGCCACCAACTAGAGGGGTCTGATGGAGGAACCTACTGTCCTGTTCCCCAGGCTTCCCTCTGCTTTGTGGAGGATGAGGAGGGACATGTGGCTCAGCTGCACCCAAACAGTGCCTTTCATCACCCCAAAGTATGAAAAGCTGCATGAGAAAACTATTACATGCAATCCAAACTTGGACACTTTTTCTCCCAAATTAGGGGGAGAGGAGTGAAGAGCTGACATGGAAGTTAATTAACTTCCTTTTAAAATGTGATGATTTAATCCAGTCCCACCAGAGGAGAGGGTAATGGCCAGATAAACCCAGCTGGGGGAAACAATAGACAGAAATCTGTAGCAAACCCAACATAACAATTCCACAATCAAACTCCACTGAACACAGTATGCCTGGGGCCTATAAACTGAGTAGAAACTAAAAAAGCAAAGTTTAGGATGTGCAAAGGAAGAAAGCAGATAAGCAGTGATATTGCCTCCCTTTTTAAGTCTTGCACAGTCTGTGTTTGGTAATGGCTGTGTGCTGGGGTTTGTCAGACTGCAGGCTGCTCTCAGCAGCACCTTTGCCATCACTTCCACTGCAGCTCCCTGCAAGACCTCCCTCTTGCACATCACCAGGGGGCTAAAAGTGGCCTTCCTCCTGCCTAGAGTGAGGGGGGAAGAGGAGGAGCTGTCAGCTGACCAAACAGGGAAATTGTTTTGGCCTTATGCAGATAACAGGCACTGCTCTCTCCCTAACACCTCCTGTAGCCCCACATGCCCTCCCTACAGCAGCTCCCCACCCACTTCGCCAGGCAGGGCTGTAAACTGGGCTGTCCAATCAGGATTTTTTTTCTTTTGCACCACCCTCAAGTGGCACACTACTTTATCCTGTGTTTTGAACTCTGTGGTCAAGATGTCCACAAAAATTTGCACTCACAGAGCTGAACAACAGTATTAAAATAACTCCTGACCACACTTTTTTTTCTGCTAAAAAGGCTCCTGTCACAATGATCACAATTTGTATGTTACAGCAATTACAAGGAATAATGGAGATGGCTTAGGATTTCTCTCTCTCTCTCTCTCTCTCTTTTTTTTTTTTTTCTTTTTTTTTTTAATGGAGACAGAGCAGTAGGAAGAGATGTTCAGCTTGGAGTATATTTCCTAATTTTCCCCCAGGCTACATGAGCCCAGCCTCACAAGCAGTATGGGGAGTTGGATGTGGAGTGCCAGTGTTACAAGCATGACCTGAGTTGGATGCAGGAAAGCAGGCAGCAGCTGGAGCTGTACCATGTAACATCTCACATCAGTTAGATGATACTTGAGCAGGTTTTCACACTTGTTTGTAATATGCCAAGGCTGTTTTCTATGCATACCTACAAATGTTCTGTCTCATAAGAAGGGCATCCTTCAACTGTATCATCCCCTCTTGTGAATTTTCTTATTTCTAATATGAAAACCCCATTTTTCTATATAGAAACAGGACATTTTGCTACAGTGCTTTGATCTCAGCACACTTTCACTCCATCATAGGTGTTTCACGTGGGTTTGTTTTCCCAGCTTTGATCGTTCAGGCTCCTTTCTCCATCAGGTGATGCATTCATGGACTGCCTTTTCCTTCTCCATGAAAAGCAATTGGGCATATGACAAGACAGACTTGTGAGATACTGTGTCATAAGAAAGTGGGTTTTATGCTCCTCTTAGTCTTTGAAGAAGAGCAAAAATATCCAGAGCAGAAACTAATATGAGAAGGAAGTTAAAACAATTTTCTGGGTCATTTTGCTTTTCTACAGCTCTAATTCATTGCTGCATGATCAGCAAAAACCAGGAAAGGCCAATAGGCAGTGAATCTGGAAGACCCAGGAAAAAAACCAAAATGTCTGCAAGACTTAGAAATGCAGATAACACATTATACTTGGCAAAGCACTGAGACACATTTTTAAGCTCAGGAGTAGACATGGACTCTGCATGGAAACCATTCTGGTCTTTCAGAGGCAAGGCACAGAAATTTGCAACTAGGGCAAGCAATCTGGGTGTCCTTTAACAGCTGGGTGTGACATTGTGAGATTTTCCATCACAATCACAGACAGTCTACTTCTAAAAATTATTCAGGACGGAGGGAGCACACTGCCCTTCTGGAAGGTAGAAAATAAGGAGATGGAGGGCTCTCAAGACAGCCAAGCCCAGAAGGCAGGTTGCACTGAAGCTTTTTCAGGCATCCACAAAGAGCTGTTCTGTGGGGTCTGTGAGAGCTCAGTCAAGATTTCTTGTATGCTGAGGTGAGTGGGGAGGGCTTGACTGCTCAGTAAAGCACACTGAAGACATATTGATGATCTCTGCCTGTGCAGGATGTCTGAAATCTACACCATGTCAGAGTAGTGGTCTGCGCATTACAGGTTCCTCCAAGGTAAACTTGAGCTTGGCACAGCCTGCAGGTAATCCCTGTGTTGTGATCAAAAGGGGAAACCCCATATTCTTCATGAGGGGCTCGCTATGGGTGTGCAAAAAGTATCATTCTGTGTGCACAAGAGAGGCCATTTGCAGGACTTCTGTCATTGGCAGCAAGGTGCCCGACTGAATGCAGACCCACAGAGCTGACTGGGCCTGAGTGGGCCACCAGGCATTTTTTAGAACAAAGTTTCAGCTCCTATCAGCTATCACTGCCCTACTGATAATGGGGTCATTTCCATTTGCATTAACAGAAGATCCTATTTAGATTTAATTAAAGATTTGCTACACTCGTGCCTGTGGTGATGGGGACAGGACATTCAGGGATTTGGGGAGCAGATCAGAATGTGGATGTTGAAGCAATTTTTGCATCTCAGGCCCACCTCTTACAGCAACCAACTAAATGCTCTTGAGCATGCTCACTCTTGCTGAGATACACAGGCTTGAGTTTCCTGCTCTGAGGAGCTAATTGATTTCTCACAGAAAAGACAGGTATTATCATGTGCTTTTGGCATTTGTGGATGCTTTATTTTAAAGTGCTGGTCTTCCCAGAAGCAATACGGCAAGCACACAGAAATCCAGCCTGGAGTCTTTAAAATATTCTAGGCTCAGTATGTCCATGTCTGCTGGCAGATACGGACTGGTCTGTCCAGCTGGTATATCCAGGTAGGATCAGATAGGTGTTTAAAAACCAAGAGAAGTGTTAAGTACAAGCAGACATAGTAGAGTAAGTACCAGACAAACAGCCACAGAGAGTTCCTGCAACAAGGGAGAAAGACAAATGCACATAAATAAAATTACAGACACTGTAAGAAATCTCTATTAATATTAAAAAGTATCAGAGCATATAATCTTGTAATTTCTTGCCCGGTCAAAGCAGAATCCTTCCTTCCTGTTGCTGGCAATATTGAGTCCATCCTTGGCAAGAGTTTAACACTTAACAATGGCTCTTGCCACCTAAGGTTTTGTGGTGTAAACACATAAGGACACAGAGAAGAGAAAATTAATACTATCATCACTTTACAGGTGGCCAACTGAAGCCTGAAGGGAAGAAATTTGCCTGAGGTCATTGTTAGTCCTGTCAGTGCTCTTGGTCCACACCACTTTTACATTGTTCTGTTCTGACAAACCCTGCAGTGCTTTTATGTGCTCCTTTTGGAATTCTATTCCCACAGGTGAATGCTCCATGTTGGCAGGAACGTCTTCCTGATGTGAAAATGCTTGAATTGAAATGGAAATGAAGCTTCACAAATTGAAACATGCCATAAGCACTTGCTAATTGTACTTGGCTGTGCAACAGTGAAAAAAATGCTTCTCGATCCTCAGGAAGAAAAATTCAATGGATCCATTTTCTGGACAACTGTCTGCAAAATCCATCTTACAGCTTCCTTCCATACAGAGGCAAACTGAAGGTTGCTTTCCTTTTACAAAGGCAATACAAGACTATTGTAGAAAGGACAACATGTCTGGGGAGACACTCTTCCAGTGCTAGTGGAAAGGGGTGAAGAAAATGAGCAACAATTGGTGACTCTCACACCATCAGCCTTCACCAGATAATCTATAAATAACTTAGAAACAGCTGTCCCCTCACCACAAAGTGACTAACTGAAGAATTCACTCATAAATATCTTCTTTTCCTCAAACTTTCAGACAAAACTAGGGAAATAGAGAAATGCCATCACTGTGCTGAGGCTCAGGGAGTCCACATTCCTTTGGTCCAGGCAGGTGAAACAGTCCACATTACTTTGGTCCACCAGCAACCCCTCAGTATCCATCTGGTGAGGGGTATATGGTAGAGAAGGGGTTTGATGAAGGGCTGATAATGGAGCACCCAGGGAGAGCAAAACAGTGGTTAAACTTTCAGCCTTCCTCCCTTTCTTCTTCAGGAGTGGGGGAGAAGGAGACATTTGCCAGCATGCACATAATTGCTTCTTTCTCAGAGGTGACAGGTGAGCAGATTCATAAGGAAATCTACCCAAGGCCAAACAGTGTTTGCACCCAGATCACTTCAACCTGCTGATGCACTCAGTTTGCATACACACCACTCTACACTTGCAGCACATTTCTGGTTTTCATTTACACAGTTTCTCTCATGCTGTTCCAGTACTAGTCAGAATTGCCTTTCCACCATGGTGCTCCAGGTGTAACTACCTAAGTATGCATGCAAAGAGAACATTCTACCTACCCAAGAGAGAAGCAGAAATTTTTTAGGTAGCTGGATTTCTGGGTCTAGAAAGTGGAAAAAAAGACACGGATCACTTTGAAAGTCAGTTTTCTGAATTCTACAATAACAAACATTGAACAATTTTTAAGGGTTTGCACCACTAACAAAACAGAGCAAGAAGTGGGGACCCTGATACAGAGGAACTGAGTGGCACAAGGAACCACTGGGGCTGAAAAACTCAAAAATTAATCTAATGAAACAAGGAGATCTCCAACTTGAAACAAGAGATGGAGTGTGCCCTGCAAGAGCAGCTATAAAAAGAGCAATGTAGTTCTCTTTTACCCGTTTCACCATAGCTGTCTTCTGGGTGGGAGAGCTGGAGCACTTGTATACCTCTCTTCCTTGGCTGTGGAGAAGAAGAAAGACCAACAGAGTTTGCATCCAACTCAGCTCATTGCAAGTGCTCGTTAATGAAAACTATAAAGCTACAGCATGAGGAGGAGCTGCAACCTAACAGATGCCTTGGCTGTGGAGAAGAGTTTCTTACTGCTTCCCATGACAAAGGCAATTGCATTAAAAAGTATCTCACAGTAGCTGCATAAAAGGTAAAGACTAGATTGATGGCAAAGCCAAGCAGTGCTTTTGAGAACTTCTTAAGAAATATTTAATTTCTCCTTCCCTCCCAATTCCCTTAATCTTAAATCTGATATTATCTGATATTATCTGATATTAGACTGAATGTATTTTGGTTTGTTCTCTCTAAAAATACATGTTTGAACCTCTCTTCCCTTTGCTTTGACTGACCAGGAGCAAAGACCTCAAGAGCCTGGTTTCTGGGGACAGCTTTTAAAAAGCATCTGTTGCCAGTAGCTCCCTAGGCACTGGAGAACAAAGAAGGATTCCCAAAATGCAGTCAGCCTTCAGGAGCAACAGCAACAAAAAGGAGTGGTGCAACCGAATTTTGTGGCTAAGCACTGATAGCACGTAATAAGATCTGGATTTTGTTTCTTGTCAGCTTTTACTGCCAGGCTGCTCAGACTCCCTCTTCCACCAAAGCACATGCCTTTTATCTTGTGCATGCTTTTTCATCTTCTCCTCCCTCTACCTGCTTCCTGCTCCCAAGGCTTCCGTTGGAATCTGCAATTCCTGTGAGTTTTTTGTGTTAGCAAAAAGAAAGAGAACGATTTCCATCATGATCATTTCAGGGCTGCTATGCTGTACATCCCTCTGCTGCATGTTACCCAACCATCTCCAGAGAGTCTCAAACTTCTTGTGGTGGGGTATTGTACCTTCTCAAGTGTTTGTAAGCACCTCATTTGGGAACCCTTTTTACTCGGTCCACTTTCATAGGAATAACTGCATGGAACAACTGAACTCATGGGTTCATCCAGTCTTGGATAACAGGCAAAACTAAGCATTCCTGAAATTGCCACACAGTGGTAAGAGAACACATCAACAGCATAGAGCTAGCACTCTTTAGATGGTTTTATTACAGGAAAGTGTTAGCATTACTGGGTTTCCCCCATCAAATGTGCTACCATGGTGGCAAAGTAAGACCAGGTATTGTCTTCTCTGATGACTTTGCCTAGTGGAAGCACCACAGTAATTAAAATAGATCTGTGGTGCCCCTAAGGTGTGAGGGTAGCTGTACTATTGCAAGCAGTAGATTTACTTCAAAATGCTTGTTGTTTTAAACTCTGTATTATAATTCAGCCTCTGTTCTTACAGTTAATGCAGTGAATACATAACATCATTGCACAGCTCTTCTCTGCAGAACACAGAACAAAAAATTGAATCACAAACCACTTTAGAGAACTGGAAGAGGAGCTTTTGAACTGGGCTCATAGTTCCTGCTGGCACATTGAACTTGGAGCTGAATTTGGGAGTAATTGCTAGAAGGAATACTTACCCCCTCGTGTTTTTTTGAGTTGGAGGATTTCTGCATTGCAGTGCAGCTGGAAAAGGAAGAGTCACAGCCAGAAGCCCAGTGCCAGGCTCTGTACTTAGATGTGGTGTTTTGAAATTCAGAAATCCTCTGTAACCTTGTTACTTGAAGGAAACTACAGTCTAGTAGTGAGGTGAAGGGGGAGCATTGTTTAAGTGGCACTTGAACTCTGGCCGTGAAGAGAGAGCACTTGCTCTGAAAATAAGCATGTAGCTGCAGGCTTTGCTGCTGCTATTCAGGCTGCTGCTTTTGCTTCTTACTCTGCAAAATAATGCTTTGAACCTCTTACAGGTTATTAGGAAATAGAATTGAAATTAATATCTAGGGTATGCCCTACAAATTTGGTGCATGAGTAAAACATAATTTTGCTCCTGGAATCTGCTGAAAAATGAGATGGGACTTTCCAAGTCTAATTGTCATTTACATTTCTGTGGTTGGGTGATAATGTGACAGAAAAAGAAGCTGTTTTACATAAATATGAGGTGCTTGTTTGACGCTGCATAAACCACATTAACTTACAATCAATAGCATGTGCTTCATGTATGGCAGATGAGGAAACATTCTGAATACTATAAAAAAGAAACACAGAATAGAGGGCATTGCTGGTACTTACAACCCAATTAGTTCAAGGTGCTTGAGCTGCTCACGCAGGTGGTTTATTTTTATCTGCATGTCCTTAGAAGTTCAAAGGAAAAGCAAAGAGTATTAGTCCATTGGTCTGATGTGCAATAAAAGTCAAGTCAGAGCTTATTGGCATGAGATCAGCACCTGTGCTGCCCTTGCTCATATTATATCCTGCACTCCCAAACTGGGTCTGATAGAAATCTGCAGGAATCTGCCCTCCTGCCAT
This sequence comes from Cisticola juncidis, assembly GCA_013400215.1. Taxonomy (NCBI): domain Eukaryota; kingdom Metazoa; phylum Chordata; class Aves; order Passeriformes; family Cisticolidae; genus Cisticola; species Cisticola juncidis. The sequence continues at coordinate 4,922 of VXBR01005788.1, read as the reverse complement.
CAGTTTTGTATTGCAGTAACTTTCTGGATGACTTATGTTACCAATAATACATGGTTAGTTGTTTTAAAAACACTCTTTCTGGTTTGCAGACTTTGGTCTGAAAAGCTTCTAACCCAAAACTTCTCAGTGTTGCATTACTTTTGTATCCTAGACACTAATGGCAGGCCTATTCCCCACACCCTTACCTGTGCTAGATCTGATTCTATTGCATCTCTATTTGATGCTTTTGTAATTACTTTTGTAAAAAATATTCTAAAATAGTGATGGTCTAAACAAAGAAAGAGCACATACTGTTATATGCAATAAGATGTCATACCTTTAAGATTTTTTCCTGTTGTATGATTAATTCTCTTCCTTCCGATATTCTGATCTTTTCCTAAAAACCAATAAAAATATATATAACTTGTTGAGGGAAATGTTTTAATATTAAAACTATTATTGGTTATATTTTCAATGTAAAGACACTACTAAAAAGCTACAAACCAGCATTTTAGATCCATCAAACATTTATCAGAAGTGAGGATTATGTGATCACACTGTGTGTTTCACAGTCTGTCTAGCCCCAGAAATTGTAGTTGGTCTCAGCAGTGAAGGAAAGTCTTACAGAAATACCTGTTTGGTAAAAATAGGCAGCAGGATAGGAGACAGAAGCTGAAGCTGGTATCCATGCTGAGATAAATGCTCTGAGGGTGGCTATAACTTTTATCAGACCCAGGGGACCTACAGAGGCAAGCTGCTTGTGCCCACTGGGAAGGCACTTTGTCATGGTCAGCAGGAGCTCACGCCCTACAGTGCCTGTGTTACGTGTCACACTGGTGTGACTGGCAGCTCTCTGGGGACCGGGGGTGCTGCAGAGTCACCTGCAGCCCTGCTCAGCCATGCTTGTGAGAGATAATGCTGAGGGGATGGTGGCAGGGGGGACAACTGCCTGTGCAGTCATGGGCTTGGACAAGATGCCACCCATCAACCATGCTCCTGGCTCTTCTGCCACTGCAAACGCCGTGCGGAGCTCAGTAATTTGTAGGGTGCAGAACACCCTGAGCAGAAACACATCCTCAGGAGTTGGGGAGTGCAGGAAAGGCCTGGAGGTTGGTGGGACAGGAGCTGAGTGTGAGCCCCCAGGGTGCCCTGGAAGTGAAGAGGAGCAGCACCTCCCACCCCTGCGGGCAGAAGCACGGCCCGAGGGAAGAGGTTCTCTTGGCACTTTTTAGACAGTGTGTGGATGCCACATTCCCCGTGTACCTGATGGATGTCCATGAACTCTGGTAAGGCCATGGAGGCCTTACCATGGAGGCCAGGAGGATGGAAATGCTCTGTTCCTGGGGTTTTTGCAGCCCAGCTGGATGCAGCCTTGAACGCCATTCTCTGAGCTTTGCGTGGGAGGTCAGACCAAACACAGCCCCCACCCCTGATCCCTTCCCACCTGAAATATTCTATGATCTAATTAATGACTCTGCTGACTCATAAATGAAGATGGCTTGGTTTATGGAGGCCTTTCCTATACAAAAGTGTTGCTTTTCTGCAGCATTGCATGAAATCACAGACATATGCACCATTTCAAAGCTGCTGTTTTTGTTTTGTTACGACAAGTGCTTGCATTTAATTGTTTTGTTGGGGAAAAGATCACCTGTTCCTACTGCACAAAAAGAAACAATCAGCCAGTCAAGGGGAGAGGTGGGGGGGCAGGAAAATTAATTTGTAAGTCAAAACACTCTGTTTTGTTTAGCAATGTGCTTTTCCAAAATCTTATGATGGTTGAAAGAATGTGGAAGATTTTAGTTCTAGAAGACTAATTTAAATCCAACCTGCGTGTTTAGAAACCCAAGGCACCTTCCACTGGAGGGAGAAACCAGTGTGCCAGCTACCCTCATGCTTTTATTTGTTCCTGTTGTGAAATACGAGAAGAAAGCCTCTTGTTGTCAGGAGGTCATGGTTGTGTCAACAAATAGGAGATTAGGAAAATGTACATTTGAAAACTGTTCTGTTACAGCTTATATTTGTGAAAGATAGGTGGACTGTGTAAATCTTTGTGTGGCTAACTGAGTGCCTTGGGACCAAACAAATTGGGATCCACTTTGATCAGCATTAGAAGAATCCCCAAAGACTCAGTAAGCCACGAACTCGAATCTACAGTGACTCATCCAAAAGTCTGTTCTCAAGACATCCTTTCACTCAGAGACAGCACTGATGGGGGAGTTTTGTCATGCCAGTGATAGCCAGCAAAATCTTTGATGTGCCGTTGTCTGGACAGAGTTACTCATCACAGAGCTGCCCTGACATGATCTTCATTGCTCCAGGGCAAGTCCAAACTTACAATGTATTTTTAATAATTTTATGGTTGACCCTCACACTCGTTCATCACATATCATACCTATTTCTTTCTTCACAAGACCATTTTCATACCTTTATAAGTTTCTCTTTCTTTTCTTCCAATCTTCTCAATGGCTCCTGCAAAGACACCTGTGAACAAAAATGGTTAGCAGTGAAGGTGGACAAAATGAAACACAAGGTAGTCACAAAGTTAGTGAGATGAGAGACCAAACAAAAGTCTTAATGGAAGTTTTGCATGTCTCAATTCCTAACTATAGATATTCTTAATGTTAATTATGTTTATTTTGTTTTTTTCCTTGAAAAAAAAAATAAAATCCTTCCTATGCCATTTATTTGGGATGTTTTACAAATAAGAAGATGGAGGAAATGTGTGTGTGTATGTGTGTGTGTTCATGTGTGTTCATGAATGTAGCCTTACTTCAGTTATACATAGAAACCAGTGGAAGAGCCAGCTGAACAAGAAAAAACATCTCCTGCTTGTTTTTACCAATGGCAGCAACTCTAGTCTCTGCTGTTCTTGTGCTTGTGTCTAAACCGAAAAGCTTATAAATGGGGAACTGGATTTTTCCTTGTGTGTGAAACACCTGGTGAGGGCCCTGCATACCACAGGTTAGTTCTGGTTTTATTTCCAGCCAGTGTGTCTTCCAGTCACATTCTTCACCAGGAAAAAAAAGCTCTTACTCAAGTTAACCAATCCTTGAGAAAAAGAGATGTCAGGATATTTCTGGGCACCAAGTGAAAATGTGCAAAATGTTTGTGTACAGAATTTTTCAAATCATTAATATCAGGGTAAGTTATAATTTGACCACTTGCCTGCAATTCTTTTATGTCCTCTGAACACAGAACATGTTGTTGTTTGAGAAATTTATATTCATGGAATACAGCAGTCTAAAAAGTTGAAATCAAATATATGTAATGAAAAATTTTTAAAAATATACATTATTAAGAACCAAATAATGCAGTGAAGTTTAGAGCTTTCCCTCCATTGTCTCTGTACAAGGATTCTTGATTCTTCAGACCTGTGCTTTTTTTTTCAGAAGAAATGACAGAAAGTTCCCTTGTGAAGCCTAGTCATGAAATCAGCTTGCACAAAAATGTAAAAATTTCTAATTTTCTTTGCAGAAACAGCCATTTTATTTATACTTTCCATCAAGGACAGGATTTTCAAAACATGCCTGAAACATTAAAATAGCAATAGGTGTCACTTAAGAAAACTGGAAAGATGAAGGCTATTCTCAGGGTAAGTCCTTAAATACTTTAAAACATATTTGGCATTATTTTCCAGTTGTTAATTGACAGGAAGTTTACAGTATTTGGAAAGTACACAATGTACATACATTCCTTTTTTGCAGTTAGCTAAAGTAGAATATTGCCTGGTCTCACAAGTTCCCTTTTGATGTGTTGCTGTCTCTAAATCTGTTTGTGTGTGATTGCATGCATGCTCTGCCCTCTTTCTGCCCAGAAGCACGTGAAACAGAGGGGGAAAGGTATTTCAAATCACCTGGAAGAATTCTGCCAACTGCAGTGAGACCAAGGCACTATAAATGACTTGAGCACGTGTTCACCATGAATCAGCTGCAGGAATTATAAGATGGTTTGGGGCCCTTGGCCAAGAACCCATTGGAAGTCTCCATCCTACCTCCTTTGTCTGCCTATCCAACTTTTTCTTGCCCGCTGGAGAAGTGGAGCGTGCATCATCTTTCTGTCCCATCTTGGTCCTTAAGGAGGCAGGTGATGTCTGAAAACTACAGAATTAGAGTATCAGATGAAGGGTTGAAGCTTGGGCCACTGTTCTGGTTGGACAAAAACAGGCAAGGCAGGTGCAAGAGCATTGAAACAGAAATTCAAATTTCACCATACCTTTTGCATTTCATTCCTGCTCCCCTGTACTTTTTGTAGTTACATGAGATGATGATAAAATAACTGAATCAAGCCCTCTAATATAACACCACTTTAATCCTATTTTTGACTAATGAATGGTTTGGTGAACTTTCCAAAACATTTTATTGCATTCACATTTTTCTGCACTTTTTCATTTTTGACTAGGACAAGAAATAGGTGCAACAAATATATAAGGAGCAACATTATCTGACATTTATTTTAGCTGAACAAGAAGAAGGAAGCTGACAAAAGCTCAGAATGAAATTGTTTTCCTGGTGAGATTTGAGTGGTTTGGGAAGTGCCTGTACTTCTGCTCAGGCCTACCTTACACACAAAAATATCTGCCTCATGACCTTATTATGCTAAGTACGCTGAAGTTGTTTCATAGGATGTTAGAATCACAGAATCATAGAAAATGCTGAGTTGGAAGAGACTCATTGGGACCATTGAATCCAGCCCCTGACTCTGAGCAGGTCACCCCAAGACATCATCTGCCTGAGAGCACTGTCCAAATGCTTCTTAAACTCTGTCAGGCTGGTGCTGTGATCATTCCCTAGGAGGCCTGTTCCAGTGCCCAGCCACCCTCTGGGTGAAGAACCAGGTTCAGGCCATTTTCTCAGGTCATGTCACTGGTCACTGGTACCTGTGCCTCCTATTTCACTCATGAGGATCTTGTAGACTGCAGTGAGATCTCTTCTCTTCTCTTCTCT
>VXBR01005786.1:113861-124387 GCA_013400215.1 Cisticola juncidis | reverse complement strand
ATAATAAAAATAATAATAAGACCAAGACTTTGAAGCTCAAAAATCTCTGAATATGGTAATAGATTTTCTAGAAAAAAGGTATTATGGAGAGAGTATAGGCAGTAACCAGTTTTTAAAGTGCCTAAAACTTGGAATAATTTTTTTTAAAAAAAAGACAAACCCAAAATGCTTCTTATAAAAATTTAAAAATAAGAATAAATAATTTCAGGTTAAATAGAAATAAATTGATTAAAAGGTTCATTTTCAGCAGTGCATCACCACAGGCTGATGCACTTGGTCCCTCACCATGGGGAGCAAAATGTGCAGTTTAATTTAAAAATCAATCAAAGCCACATTGCAGCAGTGGCAGCTGCAAATGAACGTGCTGGGATTGCATCAGGACTCTGTAATTTAGATTTTGGAACAATCTGCAAACGAGTCACATCCTGGAACTTGCAGTTCTAGATGTGAATTGTTCCTGTATTTCCTGGAAAAACGTTGTGAAATTAAAAATACTCAGAGAGGCTTTGTAAATATTTGCTGTCAATGCATTAAATGCACTTAATCCTCTCCTTTTTTTTTTTTTCTTTTTCTCCTTAAAATGAGTGGATATTCTGGTAACACCCCTTTTTTGCTACATAACATCCTAAATAATTATTTAAAACAAGCCAGATTTGTTTGTCTCCACTTTGCTGCTTCTTGCAAGCACCTCCTGCTTGAATCTCTGATTTTTCTGTGCCATCCTGATTTTTTGGGGGTTTAACATTTAGTTGAGCTCATGTCCCTTTTAATGTCCCCTTTAGCACCCTGAAAACTTCCATCCTAATCCCTCTCCATCATCCCTTCACCAGTGAGTACAAGGTCAGGTTTTCTTCATGCTTTTTGTGTAAAGTGAATAATTTAGTTCTGCTGCTGCTTTGCATTTGCAGCTTTCTTAGATCCTGTGAGGTATCCAAAGTTATCCCTCTTTTTTTTTTTTAATGGAATTATTTTGGTTTTTATCCTGCTTTGCAGTTTTTATTCCTTTCTGATCCTGGTTGTGTGTGGTTTTTAATTCATTTTACAGTCAGTCCTGAGTTATTTTCATCCAAAGGCTGCTGTTACATGTTCAAATTTCATTAAATTAAATTATAACTCCTGTTTCTACTGTGTTAACCTGTCTGGACTCTTCTGAACACCCAGTGACTCTTTCTGATGTGTCCAGTGCTGTGATTACCTCATATCCTTTTTTCAATAATTAAATTTGGGAGCTTTTTAATTACCCAATATTTCCCAGAGTTTGCCTAGCACTGATGAATAACTGAGCTGCTCAATTCCCCCTTTGTACAGCTCTTTATTTCAAATTTCAAATCACCTCTGCTTGTTCACTCTGAGGGAAAAACAACAAGGTTTGAGATAGAAATGCAAATTTTTCCAAGGAAGGCCAGTTTGGCTACGTTTTTCCCAAATACTTGACAATCTGTGAGATTTTATATCTATTATATGAGATTTTTGTGCTATAAATGAGATTTTTAGAGAGATAGAGGAGAATTTCCTCTAAAAAACTTTGCTGCCTTAATCACTGCCACTGATTTTTTAAAAACCATTTAAAAAAAACATTTTTTAAAAACCTTAGATGTAGAAAATGCCCCTCACTCTCCCAGCTGTGTAATGTAGTGCTAATACTCAAATTGACAGAAAATACAAAATACTCTGCATGTTTTTCTCTTTGTGTGTGTATATTTTTGTGTGTGTGTCCTGTTGCTTGCTTTGCTTGTGTTGGTGATTATTTTTTGCTTGAAGTTGTATTTGTTTTGAAGAAAATCCTGGATATCAGGGTGAAGTATTCCCACTTCCCTTCTTTCTCTAGGCTTTGCTACCGGAGCAGCGAGCAGTGCATGCAGATTCCTACAGGAGGATCGGGCACCTCTGACACCTCTGGCTGCTTTTGATCCCCTTCCTTTTCCATGATAAAAACAAAAAACACAGAACTGGCATAAGCTGAGAAACTTGAGGATCAAAATCTATTTTTTTTCTTTTTTTTTTTCTTTTTTTTTCTTTTTTTTCGCATTTTTTGTCGCAAAAACAGCAAAAAAAAAAAAGTCTCTGCAGTGTTATTTTCTTATTTATTTGTCTAGAAGCTATTTTGTGAAAGCTCAGGAGCTTCCTGAACCTTTTTAATTTGTTACAAATGGGTTTTATTTATGTTATTTAAAATGTGCAGTTGTTCATTATGGGAAAGAGCCTATTTTTCTCAAATGGTACTAATTTTATATGAGATTTGAAGAAAATCTGGGGTATTTATACTGCATTTTTGTATAAGATGTATAAACTTTTTAACAGGGAAAGATGACTTTTTTTTGATGTAAATGAAAAATAAAATCCTTTTTTAAGCATAATGTCTCCTGTCTTCATAGAAATCAATAATTTCCAATTCAAGATTGAACAAGTTTTAGACAAAATATTTATCTTTGATAATGAACATTGTTATATCAGGAATTTTGGGAAAGATTTGTGGTGGGGATGTACCAGAGTACAGAAAATCAGTTTTTCTTTAGCCTAAAAATTTAAGAAAATGAGGGATCTTCTACTGCTGTGGCCATAAAGTAAAAAGGGAAAGTTATTTTTTATTGGATAAAATTCTATAGCTTTTATTTTGTCTCAAACTACTCGATTAAATGAGGATTTTAATAATTTAATAGTTCAGCAAAACACTTCTTTAAGGCCTGTGATTTTAGTCCATGAACCATTTCAGCTGTTTGCTTGTAAAGATCTTTTTTCTCCTATATTTAATGATGCTGCCTGAGCTGACTTCTCCCATTTAACATGAAATAAAGTGAAATGAGAACATTTAAGGCAAAAAACCCCAGGGATCACAGGTATTGAGACCTCTCTAATTCTTTTTTTCCACCTAACTATTCACTCAAAGCTCCTGCAACTGATGGGAAGTGGAATAGTGAGTTCCAAGGTTTTGAATTCCAATTAAATTCCATTAATTCAGCAAAATACCCACTCCACCCACACTGCAAAACTGTTTTCTATATGACTCTAATGTAAGATTTTCCATAAAAATGAAAATGCTTTTTCATAAAAATGAATTATCACATAACCTCATACACAGATTTGAGTTTCTGATTTGCTACAGCAAAAAAAAATGTTGAATAAACTTAAGTCAACCCCCCCAGGGGATCATTTTGTAGGGTTTTGGATGAGGAATTCCCTACCTGAAGCAGATTTTTATTTATCCTCCTCCACAGGTGGGATGGATTTGGGTTTTGAAGGTTTTTTTTATTTTGGGCTGGTGCTTTCTCCAAGTTTATCTCCTCAAATGACTGCCTAGAATTTGAGTAACAAACTGACATTAAAATAAATCTCCATTTTCCTGCAGTCAGTGTCTAAAGTTCCTAAATCCAACCAAATTCTTTTGTAATTCCTGATTTATTTTCTTATTTAGTTTCTTATTTATTTGGGAAAATTTCCCTTGAGTGTTGGTGAAACAGTCTCATGACACAGAATTATGATGCTTTTACTTACATTCTCACCTTTTTTAAGAAAAAGAAGAAAAGCAATTTAGGGTTATGAAAACTGATCTAAAAATATGTGAAAAAATGAAGTTTGGAATCCTCCTTCTTTTGGATACAACTCAGTTTTAAGGGGTCTCTGGCAAGGGAGAGTTACATTGTCAAACATCACCTTATTTTTATTATAAAACCATTAAAATGGCATTTTGTTTCCCACATCCATCACAAATTTTGCAGCACCAAAGAACAAGAAAAGGAAATTACCCAGCTCTGACTATTACAGACAAGACAGAACTTAGAATTTTATATCATTTTTCCTTGATTTGGTAACTTTCTTGGAAAACCAGTGCAATGCTGAGAGTGTCCTTTAATTGTTACCATATTTTGCTTCAGTTAAGGGTTTATTAATTTAGTTGCCTCTAAACCAGACTGAAGTGTGGAGGGCCAGCTATTCTCCTGGAAAAAACAAAAAAAATGGAAAAAAAAATAATCTGGTGACTGGGAACTGATTTTTAACTGATTTTCACATAAATGTTGTTTCCAGAGGGGTCATGAGCAGCTTCTAAAAATGATGGAAGAGCGGATGATGGATGTGGAGCAGAAATTAAGGCTGGTGAAGAGGCTTCTCCAAGATAAAGTAAATCAGCTGAAAGAACAAGTAAGTGTTCCTGGACTTCCAAAAACCTTACCCATTCCTTTTGTAAACCTCTAAGTGGGCAAAAGCTGCCAAGGTGTTGTTCAAAATAAAGTTAAAAGGGGTTTTATTTAACACTTTTGAGCTCAGCTACAGCATATTTGCCCAAAAATATGATAAAATATGATATGAGTTTCATAAAACTCCAAATTGGAAGCTGAATCCACTACTCATTGATTGCCTAAATCAAGAAACAAAAATCAAATTTCAGCTGAGGATGCTAACTGGAAAAGTGGCTTAGAAAAGGAATAAAAATAATTTCCTGAAGGGGAAATCAAGCATTGATTTCTTTGAGGCCTCCTGCCCCAAATGCATCTTTTGTTTGATGTGGTTTTGGAGTTTTTGGCAGTATCTCTGTGGGATCACTGGGCTTGTGGATTCTCTTGTGCACTAAATTTATCCTTAGAGGATAAATGCTGTAAAGCAGAATTCACCTGACAAAGTTAATTTAAAACCCTTTATAAAGCAGAACTCGCCTGACAAGGTTAATGTGAAACCCTTTATTATCTACCCCATCTCCTTAAAAAAACCTTTCCAGCCTCAAAATATTCACAGCATCTCTCAAGACTGTGGGTTTAGATTAAAAATGAGAGGAATGGGGTTTTCCTTTGATATTTGAAGATACAATTAACACATTCACCTACTTCTCAGAGCCTCCTCTGGAGTTTTTATTTGTTATTTATTGAGTACCTGTGTCCATTCCCAACCCAGCTCTCCAAGAACACCAAGGCAGATGTGATGGTCAAGGATCTCTACGTGGAGAACGCGCAGCTGCTGAAGGCTCTGGAGGTGACAGAGCAGAGGCAGAAAACTGCAGAGAGGAAAAATTATTTACTGGAAGAAAAGATTGCCAACCTCAACAGGATTGTGAAGAACTTGGCCTCCCCCTCCTTCAGCCCAGCAGCAGAGATCAGGTCATAGCAGAGCTGCTCTGTGTCACAGCCCCGTGCACTCTACTGGAATGGGAATATTTCAGTTTCTCACTGCTTTGCCTTTTTTTACTGAATGAATTTTAATTACAAAGAGAGCACAGAGCTGATTCCCAAACTGGACACTGCCAAAGGAGAATTCTCTTGGTTCCCAAACTGATTTTCTGCTAAGTTTTGTCTAAAAGTAATCATCACTATGTAAAAAAACACCAAACTTCTGTTTTTCTAGGTTAAGTTATTTTGATATTTGGCTTTAAAATCCAAATCCTAAATTTCCTGTACGGGATCATCCAGATTGAAGCAAAGGCCTAAAGCAAACTCAGACTGTCAAACTGAAAACTTCACAATATTTTCAGCTTTCTAAAATACTTCATGCTCCAAACCTAGAAATGCTGCTGGGTCAATCTTCAACAATAGAAATGTTATTGAAAGCAAGAATTTGCTGCTTTGGGCTGTGCCCTGTAAACTGATTCTGGTTTCTCTAAAGCAATTATTCATTAGGCTTCTGGGTTGTTCTTGATGGCTGTTTCCTCTGCAGAGCTCAGAAAGAAGGAGGTTTATTTAAAATACATGAGGAAAGAAGGAGGTTTATTTAAAATACAGAACCAGACTACTGCCTCCAACTAAGTGTGACAATATTTCATCTGAAGAAATTTCCCAGCCAGCAAATAAAGACTGTTATTTCTTTTTTATTTTTTATTTAAGCTGTGCTGCCAGACAACCCTGAATTGTAGAGGCCTTACTGTGTTTGTATATGGAAATAAGTTAAACCAAGGAAGAGTCACTGAACAGAAGGAAAGATGGAGTTTTGTTTATTTGATGTGTAAATTCAGTAAAGCAGTGCAGTGTATTTATTAATCAGAAGAATGAAGAGGGGGCACTTGGATGATTTTGTCAGTGGGATCCTGTTGTTGGAACCCTCAGGAACACAGAACTTTGCCAGGAATGCAGAATTTGCTGCTCTGACCTGAGGAATCATCTGGAAAAATCTTGTTTTTTGTGTTAATCCTAGTGCAGAATCTGTCATTCATTGTGAAAAAAATGCATTCAGTGTAATTATGAAGAACTCAGGGAATAACAGCCTAAATCAGCTTCCTTCACCCATAAATGTGGGTATTAATGTCAACAGAGGGAGATAAACACACCTTAGGGAAAGCAGGATAAACCAAATTGGATTTGGTGAGCATTTCCTCGGTGCTCCTCACTCAACTCGCAGAGGATGTTTGGGATGGGAGGTGGTGCCTCCCCTTGGATCAGAGGAGAAATGCAAATTTTTTAGGAACACCTTCAAGACAGAGGGGTTTGACAGAGAAGGAGGGGGAGGAAGAGGTGTTTTGTCTCAGAGACCACTGCAAGCTGGTAATTTTGTCATGAGCCAAAAGTCCTGCAGAGGCTGGGGTAACACTGCCTGCAGGCTGTGGAGGAACCTGTGGAAAATGAGTTTTGCTGTGTACTGATGTGGCTGAGAGGATATTCCTCATGTCTCTGGGGTTACTTATGAATTTTGGAGAATTTGTGGACTGAACTAGATACAGGAGGTGACCTTTTCCTCCTCCTTTTCCTCCTCCCTTTTTCCTCCTCCCTTTTTCCTCCTCCTTTTTTCCTCCTCCTTTTCCTCCTCCTTTTCCCCCTGCTTTCCCTCCTCCTTTCCCTCCTCCTTTTCCTCCTCCTTTTTTCCTCCTCCTTTTCTCCTCCTCCTTTTCCTCCTCCCTTTTTCCTCCTCCTTTTCCTCCTCTTTTCCCTCCTCCTTTCCCTCCTCCCTTTCCTCCTCCTCCTTTTCCTCCTCCTTTTCCTCTTCCATTGCTTTGTGCAGGCAACAAAGTGCAAATGGAATCATGGAAGAACATCACGTTGGAGTCCTCATCAATTATTTCACTGCTGTGCTCTTCTAAATGCATGTAGTGGAGATTTCTCCAAGTCATCCCAAACTGAAGGATTTACAGATTTTTTTCAGAGGGTGCAAAAATATTTTGACAAACTGGAAATGTCAAATTGATTGAAATCTGAGGGTTTAAAAAATTGAAGTAGGGATTTCTTGTTACTTTTACTATTTATCACCAAGTGGTGTGAGTTACATTTTAATCTCTGTGTGGGTACCAGGGCAAAGTGGGGACTGAGCACACCCTAAATCCATGCTAAGTTCCAAAATAATTCCAGGAAACAAAAGAAATAAGCTTCAGAACTGTATTTGGGAAAAAATATTATGGTCTAGTACATTTTAAGTCAACTTCATACCTTGACCTTGATTTACTTGTGTCTGTGACCAAAGTCTAAAAGGAAGGAATGAATATTTCACTTCAATTATTGTGCAATTACTTTCATGTTGCTCAATTTAAAAGCTGGACTGCTTAACTAATTCTTTTAATCTCCTGGTAGTTACCAGGCTTTTATAAACCAAACACAGACATTTCTAGAGCACAGCACCAAAAAGGGAGAAGCAGAAATAGGGAAAAGGAACTTTTGGATTTTCCCTTTCTCTCCTAGTCTACCTTGCTCTACTTCTCTTTCACTAAACTTCAAAAGAAAAAAAAAGAAAAAAGGAAAAAGCCAAACTACAGAAGAAAGGAGGAGGAAAATGTCCTGTTGGTAAATACTTTTGAGGCAAAACTCCCAGTTTCACTGGAAGATTTTTGTGAATTAATTCTCAGAAGTGCCTTTTGCCTTCCTGTACTGTACTGGCTCTGTTGCCACGGGACAATTCAGGAAAATCCCTTCCCAAAGGGAGGGATCCCAGGGAAAGGCAGAGCTGCTCCTTAACTCATTGTGTCAGCATTGTTTTACAAAGTCCAGGCTACTGAAAATAAGCATAGAAACACATAATTTATTAAGCATTAGGGGTGTTTTGTGCATGAATGTGTCTCCTATGCAGAATAGGCAAAAACCAAAGTATTTAATGTTATTGTTGCAGTCAAAAATCACTGAATTTTTAGGCCTTGTTCCTGCAACAGGTCCTGCCACGTCAGATCTGAACCACTTCATTACCAGAAGGTGTTTTAAATGTTTTCAACTCTTACTTTACGAATCACTGTGAAAATAAAGGCACATAGGCATTTCAGGATGGGGGTTTTGGAAGGGGACAGACCCCAAGTTACAGGTGGACAAAATTCATGCAGAAGTGCTGCTTGTCAATTTAGAATGATTTAAAAGGGTATATTTGGGCATGTGCCCCAAGAAGTACTTTAAATACAAGGAAAATTGAGTTGTTTGAATTGTGATTGGAAAAAGAAAAAGGATTTTAGCATATTTTATTTTAGCCAGATTATGTGTTAGGGACAGCAGGGGGGAACAGTCTGGATTGATCAAAAGTAAAATCCTTTTGTTTAATTCCAGCAAATGCCATCCCTGTCACTCAGGTTTTCCATCACTTACCTGTTCAGTCTCCTGTTCGGTGTCATTTCATGACAAATTTCTGTATAAAGGAAAACAAATGTATATATATTTTTTTCTGTTGAGTTTGTTTTGTTCATGTGTAATATATTGTCTTTAGAACATCATGTAAAATTAAGAGATGAAGCAACTGACACATTATTTATAATGAATATAAAAAATACATTAATGTATGATGCATATTTGTGTCTTTTGGTTTTTATCCAACATGAAAATCATAGAATAATTTGGGTTGGGAGGGGGCTAAAGTGCATCAAATCCCACCCCTGCCATGGGCAGGGACACCTTCCACTATCCCAGGTTGTTCCAAGCCCTGTCCAACCTGGCCTTGGCCATTTCCAGGGATTCTATCTTCCCATGGATTTTGTAAATGCTTCAAGAAGTATCTGCACATTTATCAAAGGCATACACAATAATAAAAAGGATGGCTTGACAGCCCTGAAAATATAGTTTCTTCCATTATAAAAGTATGGAATTGAAGTGTAAAAAAGTGACAGGTAGTGAACTTATTTTCAACTGAAGTTTCATCCCTTACTCCTCACCTTTATAGGGGAAGTGTGGAGTGCTTGTTTCAAGCCTTTCCCAGAGTCAGGGAATGGGAAAGGCTGGAGGGGACCACAGTGGGTCCATCCCCCTGCTGTGTCCAGTTCTGAGCCCCTCAAGACAAGACATGGAGGGGCTGGAGCGTGTCCAGAGAAGGGAACAGAGCTGGGGAAGGCTCTGGAGCACCAGGAGAGGTTGAGGGAGCTGGAAAGGGGCTGGAGAATTCCTGAGGGAGCTGGAAAGGGGCTGGAGAATTCCTGAGGGAGCTGGGAAGGGGCTGGAGAATTCCTGAGGGAGCTGGGAAGGGGCTCAGCCTGGAGAGAAGGAGGCTCAGGGGGACCCTGTGGCTCTGCACAGTCCCTGACAGGAGGGGACAGCCAGGGGAGGCTCTGCTCCCAGGAACAGGGACAGGAGGAGAGGGAACGGCCTCAGGCTGTGCTAGGGGAGGTTTAAATGGGATATTGGGGAAAAATTCTCCATGGAAAGGGTTGTCAGGTATTGACAGTGGCTGCCCAGGGAGGTTTGGGGTGCCCATCCCTGGAGGTGTCCAAGGAATTCCTGGAGGTGGCACTCGGTGCTCTGGGCTGGGGACAGGGTGGGGATCAGGCACAGCTGGGACTCGCTGATCTCAGAGATGTTTTCCAGCCTCAACGAGCCTGTGATTCTGTCACCGTGTGCTTCTGTCACTCTGTCATTCCGGGACTTCTGTCACTCTGGGCTTTCTGTCATTCCAGGAGTTCTGTTTCTCTGGGCGTGCTATTATTTTGGGCTTTCTGTCATCCCCGAATTTCTGTCATTCTGCACTTTCTGTTATCCCGGGATTTCTGTTCTGGGCTTTTTGACATTCCAGGGTTTCTGTTCCTCTGGGCTCTCTGTCATCCCCGGATTTCTGTCATTCTGCGCTTTCTGTCATCCCGGGTTTTCTGACACTCCAGAATTTCTGACACACCAGGATTTCTGTCATCCCGGTGTTCCTCACACTCCAGGATTTCTGCCATCCCGGGATTTCTCCCATCCCATGATTTCTGCCATCTCAGGATTTCTGTCACTACAGGATTTCTCCCATCCCGGGGTTTCTCCCATCCCAGTATTTCTGTCTCCTCAGGATTTCTGCCATTCCGGGCTTTCTGACACTCTAGAATTTTTGCCATCCCAGGATTTCTGCCATCCCAGGATTTCTGCTATCCCAGGATTCCTGTTATCCCGGGATTTCTTCCATCCCGGGGTTTCTGTCATCCCGGGCTTTCTGACACTCCAGGATTTCTCCCATCCCAGGATTTCTACCATCCCGGGATTTCTGCCATCCCAGGATTTCTGCTATCCCAGGATTCCTGTTATCCCGGGATTTCTTCCATCCCGGGGTTTCTGTCATCCCGGGCTTTCTGACACTCCAGGATTTCTCCCATCCCAGGATTTCTACCATCCCGGGATTTCTGCCATCCCAGGATTTCTCCCATCCCAGGATTTCTGTCACCCCAAGATTCCTGTTATCCC
>VXBR01005786.1:66162-113285 GCA_013400215.1 Cisticola juncidis | reverse complement strand
CTTTGTGTGCGGGTCCGGCGGGCCCGGGAGCTGCGCGGCCTCGGCGGGGTGAGGGGTGTGAGGGGGAGTTACCCCTGTGAGGGTGATTTCTCCCTGTAAATGCGCGTTTGATCCTGTTGTTTGATCCTGTTGTGAGCCCTGGGAGATGCCGGAGGGAAGTTAAAACTGAAAGGAAGCCCGAGTTTCAAAGCGAGCCCCGCACGCGTTGGTCCGCCGGGCGCTCAGCGTGCCCGAACTTGGTGGGTTTTGTGGGTTTTATGATTTTCTCCGTGCCCGATTCCTCAGTTCGAGCAGGCCGGGGTTCAGGCAGTCTGCATTGTTTTTAAATGAACCGAGGAGCTCGCAAGGCGAGGTTGGATGGGGCTTGGAGCAGCCTGGGATAGTGGAAGGTGTTTGCGGTACGGATGGAGCTGGGTGAGCTTCGGGGCCCCTTCCAGCCCGAACCCTTCAGCGTCCCCGGGGATCTGGGACCCCGCTCTTCCCAGAGCGGTTCTTTTCCCGATGTGGGCGCTGTGGAATGAGATAACTGTCCCGCCAGGCAGTTGCATAAAATCCCTGCGGCAGCGAATGCTCCAGGTCCTGCCGTGACTCAGCCTGCTGAGGTCACCTGGGATCCTGCACGGATGGCTTTGATGCCACCGCCCTGTGCTCCTGGGGCTGGACACAACACCTCAAACACACACTGAAAGTTTGTTTGGTTATGTTGGTCTTTGAAGACAACTCCAGACTGAAATGGGTTTGTTTACACAATAAATAAATAAATAAATTTGTTGCTGACATCTTCTGGGGTGCATCACATTTTAACTGTAAGTTGTAAGAGTTTATTAATAAGAAGTAATGAATAATAGGAATAACCTCGTTCTAAATGGAAGTTATTATCTCGATTGATTTACCTGGAGGGAAACTACGTATTTATATCATGTTGAAAGTAAAAGCAGGGAGAGGAGGAATGTTTCACTTCTAAAATTCTAAAAGGAGAAAGTGAAATACCTCCATGATAATTTGAGAATTTAATGTGTATGGAGTGACAGCGCTTTTCTGGCTGAACTTTGTGACTTTGGGATTAGTGGGAGCAGTGTGAATTCTGTTTCTGTCTTGGATTCCCGTGAGCATTAACATCTTGTCATTCCCAGTTTGTAAGGGAATGTTCCCAATGTTTGTAATGTTCCCAAAGAAGCAGTAGCCACGATATATGGATTTTCTTAACCCTTCTCATAGAGAGATATGAACCCTGACTGATACAGCCACGGCGCAGTGTGGGTGGTTTGGGTTTCTTTTCTTCTTGTGTGGTTTTTTTGATGGGTTTGGGGTTGGGTTTGTTCCTCGCAGCTGCAGTTTCGCTGGCAGAGCTGCTGTGTCCTGCTCTGCCCGTGCGGGGCGTGCTGGTTTGTGCAGCAGTGTTGTGGCCATCTCATTTGCACAGAGTTACAGTGGGTTCTGCACATGAATTTCCTCAGTTTTAGTGTGTAAATCTCCGTGGCCAGCCCAACAGTGCAGAGGCAGAGTTTTTATTCTCCTCCGTGCTCTCTGTCCTGGTTTGTGCAGCAGTGTGTTGCCATCACATTTGCACAGCGTTACAGTGGGTGCTGCATATGAATTTCCTATTTTAATGTGTAAATCTCCGTGGCCAGCCCAACAGTGCAGAGGCAGAGTTTTTATTCTCCATCCTCTCTGACCTGGTTTGTGTAGCAGTGTTGTTGCCATCACATTTCCACAGCGTTAGAGTGGGTTCTGCACACGAATTTCCTCATTTTTATAGTGTAAATCTCCGTGGCCGGCCCGATGGTGCAGAGGCAGAGTTTTTATTCTCCCCCGTGCTCTCTGCCAGATCTGATGCCCTCCTTCATCCGCCACGGCCCGACCATTCCCAGACGAACTGATATCTGCCCTCCGGACCCCGCATCCTCCGCCTACACCCCCGGCGGCGATGGGATCGTGTCCAGGAACCAGAGCTTCCTCCGAACTCCGGTGCAGAGGCCGCCCCACGAGATCCTGAGGCGAGAAAGCAACAGACTGTCCGCCCCTTCCTACCTGGCGCGGAGCCTGGCCGAGGTGCCCAGGGAATACGGCTCCTCCTCCGGGCCCTTCCTGCCCGAGGGCCCCGCGCTGGAGAACGGCGACGCCGGAGCCCGCGGTTACTACTACGAGCATTTCTACGAGGCGCAGAGGAGGCGGCAGCTCAGCGAGCGCCTGCATGAGGACTACAGGTATTATGAACACAACAGCGACCTTTTCCAGAGGATGTCCCAGAATCATGGCAGGCACGCTTCAGGTAAGGGTTCCTTGTTGGTTTTGGGCCGTGGAGACGCGTCTGGGTGATTGAGGTGGGTAGGGCAGAGCTGCTTTTTCATGGCGTTTCTGGGATTTGGGTAATCAGAATGGAGAGTTTGTTCACACATATCCAGAAAGGACAAATAGTCTTAAATCAGGATTATTTTGTTAAATTAATGGAGTAAGGTCAAACAACTTTTGGGTTTTTTAATGCCAGACATATATACATCTCCTCTACAGTTGCCGGCTAACAAGGAATTTTATTCATTGGGGGACATCTTTATTTTCATGATGTAGAGAATAACCAACAGCTCTAAATTACAACATTGCAGCAACATTATTATTATTACTATTATTATTATTTTATTATTTTATTATCTCATTATTTTATTATCTCATTATTTTATTTCATTATTTGAATTTGACCTCAATAATTAAAATAATTCCTTATAAATAGGCAAAGAGAGGAATGACTGCTTTGTGTAATTAGCGAATGGGCATCTAATTAGTGTGGAAATTGACTTGGTAATCCTTGGCTCCTTTCTTTTAGCTTTTAAAATTGTTGGTAAATATGCCTAGTCCCCCCTCAGTTTCTCTGGAACTTGCCTTTGTTTCCTAAAACAAACCAGAATAAGAAAGAGTAATCCATTAAACAGTACTTTTCTGAAATATTTGACTCTGTATTTGATATTACTAAAACTATGTCCAAGGAGGAGTTTGAAAGAAACATTTCTAACCTGTAAATTCTGTACCTTCAATACAAAATACATTGTCACTTGTAATCTGTAAATAAATTGGTATCTGATAAAATAAATCTCCTCTCTAAAAAAAGAAATCTGCCAGGAAGAACATCAGCTTTTAATGCTGCTGACCTCGTGTGGGATCAGAACCTGTCAGTGCTTTGTGCTTTCTTCACCACAGAAACACTTCCATGAAAAATGGAAATGCCAGCCATGAAATTCTGAAATACTGGGGTTTAAGACCTGCTACTTCAATGCTCCTTTCTTTTTCTAAATGTTAATATATCTGAATGGATTTTGTGTGCAAACCCTGCATCTCTACCAGCTGCTGCTCATCCAACAGTCATTAAACATTTACTTGGTCCAGGTAACAAGCACTGCGAGTGTGTGCTGGGATATTTTAGGGAGGAGAGGCAGGAGGGGAGGATCTCCCAAACCAGTCCTTCAGTTTAACCTTCAGAATTACACAGTAGCTGTGTCTGCTGGGGAGATTCCCAGAAATGGGAGCTTGGAAGTGGAGTTTCATATATCAGAATTTCAAAAGGAGCTCCACAGCCGCATTTTGTAACAAATTGTAGCAACATCTCCCGAAATAGATTTTTTTTCCTGCTGTTTGTTGACCTGTGCCCCCTTAGCTCTGGAAATCATAAAGCTGCTCCTTTGCTTGGTTTGCATTCACTCTCATACTTGAACATTTCATATTTGGAACAAATCCTGCCCAGGTTTTGTATGGGTGAGTATTTAATGTCATGCACTCATAGGGAGAGACAAAGGTGAGCCTTTCAGCTGCCAGTGTTTTCCCTTTCCTCCATTTGTTTTCATCTCCATATGAACTCCTAAAGTCCTCTTTTCCTTTCTCTTAAAGAAAAATTTAGATTTTGTTACTTCCTTCATTTCACCATTAAGCTTCTTTTTATTTGATCCATCCATTGCCTTCACACCTTCAGTGTTTTCTTTGAGTTACCTAAATCTCTCTGTAATTCTTTGTTTCTTTTTCTTGCATTTCCAGAGCCTGTGTTTTCACTGTCTTTGTCTAAATGACTTTTCTTTACTCATCTCCATTGTTGTTTCTCCTCAGTGAGATGGCAGAATTGCCTGCAGTTCCAAATGAAAGGTCTGGAGTTTGTAAATGCTGCCTTCTCCCCTTTCCCTGCTGTCCCACCCTCCCCAAGGTGCCCTTGCTCAGTTCTGGTGTGTTTTGGGTGGATTCCCAGGGAAATGCTGCCTGGAGAACACGAGGTGTTCCTGCTTTGGTGATGTTTGTGGTGGTCACACTGAGAGGATTTTTGGGAGCAATCTGGAAGTGAAGAGGTGCCTGTGAATTTCAGCTTTCATTCAAAACTGAGATTCTCCTCTTTGTAATTGGGAGAGAAGCTGCAAACTTGTTCTTATCAAGGCTTCAGAGGTTCAGCCAAGTCTTTAGGGCAGTCCTGTGGTTTGCCAGCAGTTGGTGTTTTAGCATTGCCATGTCCTTGCATGGGCATTTCTCCTTCAAGTCACGTTTTCTCTCTCACTGTGATTCACTTCTACCATCTCCTCCTTTCCATATTTCCATTCAGTTTGTTTGTAATTAGCAATTCAGTGCTGCTGATTTTCCTGACCAGTATTTTCAGTTGAGATACCTCCTAATTTTATACGTTTAGCTACCTCCGTGGCATTTCTTAATTTTTTATTTTTATTTTTTTTATTATTATTATTAGTGTCCTTTTCAAACTTTTAATTCTAAGAGACTTTAC
This sequence comes from Cisticola juncidis, assembly GCA_013400215.1. NCBI lineage: Eukaryota > Metazoa > Chordata > Aves > Passeriformes > Cisticolidae > Cisticola > Cisticola juncidis. The sequence continues at coordinate 108,538 of VXBR01005786.1, read as the reverse complement.
CTGTCTTTCCTCGCCATCTCTTTCCTCTCTTCTAGGTTAAAGTTTTGGGGAGGTCTGTGGTTGAAGTTATACCTACAGTGTAGATTGGAACTAACTTGTAACCAAGACCTCAGAGTTATTTGTACCTGTGTGAGCGGTAAGCTGAACCATTCTTCTGTGTCTATGAAAATTGCTGAGCTTGAAATCAACTCTGTAAAGGCACTTGCTGGTGGTGGATTGTCATGAGGTCACTGGGATGTCACAGGAGAAAAAAAAAAATTTAACAGAGATTCCAGTGGTTCGTCTGTTAAGTTGTACCCCTGAAAAATTGCTGACTTGTTTAATGTAAGAGCAAAATAAATACAAATTATGACATGAAACCCATTTAGAGCTGAAATGGCTGCATTTTTATTTTCCTGTGTGTACACTTCTCTCATTTTTAAACAAATGGCAGTTCCTGCCCTGTTCTCCCTTTGTGCTGATTTTGCAGGAATTTTGCAGCATAATTCTTGATGCTTTCAGAGTTCTTCCTGTCATTTCCTATTTGTGAATTTGTGCTTGCTTGGAACGCCCCATTCCCACCAACAAAAGAGGTGCTTGTGCTCAGGAAGTTCCTTCAGATGCTCAGGAGTGGGTTAGGAAGGGACTGGCAGACCTGGCTAAACAGGAGAGTTATTGGAATCTTTTGTTATTTTATTGTTATTTACTCTTTTAAAATGAAGCAGTTTGTTCATCTTCTCTTCCTGCTCTTCACCCCGCTCTGATGAGGGGAAGGGAGAGGATTTTGGCATCTTCAAAAAAGGCTCTCAGGACAATTGGGCTAATTAAAGACAAACCCTGCTTTGTGACATTTGTTCTTCAGCACTTGGAAATTTGGGTGAAGTTACTTGTGGGGAGTTCCTGGGCTCTGAAATTTCTCTGCATTTTCTACCTGAGTGGGATTTCTCCTCTGGTTTTGTTCTTTTCCCTTTAGGCTGTTGATGGTTTTTGTGCTGCCCTTTTTTCTCTGCTGTCCTTCCTACCTGCCCTTTGCTGGCCTGGAAGTCTTTGCTCCAAAGGGTTTGGACTTCTTTCCAGGCAGGGTTCCCTCAGAAAAAAACCTTTTACTGGGCTGGCACCATTTCCAGTTCCTTTGTTCCTTCCCAAACACAACTTGAGTGAAGAACAACCTACAGATGGTTCACACTTGTGACTTTATTAAGATTTTGAAAAGAAGGAACTTTTTTGCATTGATAAAGTGCACAGGAATGTGCTGCTCAAAGTTAAAATTGATAGTTCAAGACCTTACATTGAAGGTACTGTATTGTAGAAATGGAAGGAAAATTAAAGCCTGGATATCAATATTGATATTCTTTAAAAGCCACAGCTGAACCAAAAAATACCCCATTAGATATGGTATGATGATGATATGATATTAATTAGATCATTATAAACAGAATTACCAGATGAGGCTTGACAAGCTCAAAAGAGACCTTTTGAAAAGATTTTACAAATGCATAAATTTAAATTAATTGTTGACATTTGGAAAAAGTGGATAATTTAAGCAACTCTGTTTCTTGGGAAAGCAGGAAGAATCAGAATTTTTGTCTTGTGAAAAGCTGAGTGTGTGAGCAAGAAAACCCTGAGAGTTACAGTGAAAATGTTCAGTTTATCTTGTGGTAGGGGTCACATCCTCCATCCCATCAAAATCCCAGGTTTTACACCAGATGTTTGTATAAAAACTGTTCAGCTTTTCTATTTGGGATACAGAAATCTGGTACCAGCCCCTAATCCAGGGAATATCCCTGGTGCTTGCAGGAAAATCCTGTGGGGAGCTTTGGGCTGCTGTGAAAATGCTTTAGGGCTCAGACTTTACCTGGAATTTTAACAGGAGATGTCATTCCTGGCAGTTTGCCATGGAAAATGCAGTTCATGAATTTGGACTGCCTTGGAATTTTCTTTTTTGGGTTGTACTTTGGAGAAGATCACACAGGAATTTACTCTTCCAAGTGTTGTTTAGCCTTATTGACATTACAGGGGCGGGTGTATATATATATAAATATATATATATAAGTTAATTTTCCTCTTCTCTTATGGTTCAAAACTATAGGAGGAGCTTTTCCTCTGATGTGTGTATCCATCATCCCACAAGGAACATCTGAGGTTTATCAGGAAAACCCAACAATTTCTTTTGATCTCTAAAAAAACATTTATAGGGAAAAATGTCTAAATTGTACTAATTATTGATTTTCGTGCCACATTTGTTGATGGCTTTAAGGCCCTATGAATATCAACATCTTAAACCTTCCAGCACAGAGAATATTCCAATATAATCTGTGATATAAGGGAAAAATTATAGTTACAACCATCAGTTTATAAGTCTGGCCTTTGATTTCATGTCCATGGAATATTGTTCAAAACTGGTAATTTCTAGACCTGTACAAGTTTATTTTAATGGTTTGGCTCTGCTTCTTCACATATGAAATCAAAATGGCAAAAGGAATGGATAAAATGTTTGTGATCTGGTGTTATTTTTTGTTCTTTGCATCTTGGAAATTAAAAATAAACTGGTACTGGGAGAATAAACGTGTCAGGAGAACTTCAGTGCAGAGGATGGCACCTCTTCCAAATGTTGGGAAGCATTAACCTTTAGCTTTAGTAAAAACAAATGTGGATTTGAGGCCAGAATTTAAGGAGGAGGAACTGTAAGAAAAATACAGGGATGTGCAGGTTTTAGCAGTAAACAGAAAAATACAGATTTTTTGCCTCCCCAGTGAAGTTTGTGTGTTCAGATCTGCTGGCAGTGGTGATTTTACAGTCCCTATTCACACACCCATGGAATCACATCCCAGAGGTTCAGTTAGCTGGGAAAATCCTGGATTTTAGCCCCAGCACAGCATTTCCAAGAAGCTGAAATGTTTGTATTTTGCCAGTGGCATGAGGGGCTGAGCCAGCTTTCCTGCCCCAGCCCTCCCAGAGGTCAGGAAGCCTCCAGAATGTTCCTTTTCTCTGGAATTAAGGTCTAGGCTGTTCAATCCCAATTAAAGATGGACACGGGCATCACTTCCCTTTATAATCCTGACAAATAGGTAAGTACTGACACAAGAGGAAATCCTTTAAGGCCAAACAGTCCAGAACATGCCAAGGCTGCAAAAAGATTTATGGATGAGCACAAAGTTTGGAAGAGCAGTACTCAGGAGGATGTTTGTGAGGGGGTTTAACTTCTTTTTTATTTATCCACTTGTTTTGGAGCCTTCCTGTAACTTTATTTTCAATTATTATTATATTTTGTTAGGATATAGCTCACCCAGGTTTCAGGCTGTCATTTTGGATGAGAGAGACTCTGCCTTTTCCTTCTCTCAAAAAACAACCACATGAAAATGTTATTCCTGAAAAAAAAGAGGAGGGAATATATTCCTATTAATAATAGTTACACACAAACTCTGGGGAGAATGGGATTCAACAGATGAATTTGGCTGTGGATGAAAAGAGAATTGGAATTTTCATTAAAACTAGATAGGGTTTAACCATAGAACTGTGAGAGACTGGAGGGAACTCCTTAAAATGAATTTTCAAAGGGAATTAAATTTAGCCCAGCACATCCAGAAAGTAGTGAATTCCCAAGGATGAAAAAAAACCCTGCAGAATTCCTGATGATGTCACTGGGTGTTTGTGGTTGGGTGTCTTGGGGGTGTTTCTTTATGAATTTTCTGTACTTATCTTTTATTTCACCCTGGGCAGGGCTGGGGCAGGAGCTGCTCCTGTACTCATCTCTCCATCCAGCTGCTAGTTTGTAAAAACTCTGTGTTATTGGAAGTTTTTGTTATTTTATCATTACTTACTCTTTTAAAATGAAGCAGTTTGTTCATCTTCTCTTCCTGCTCTTCACCCCGCTCTGATGAGGGGAAGGGAGAGGATTTTGGCATCCTCAAAAAAGGCTTTCAGGACAATTGGCTAATTTGGCATTTGGTACAACAAATCACATATTTCAGAGTGCTGGTGAGCAGGTTCTTAAATACAGCACTGGATAAATCCCAAATGTTTCCAGGGAAAAGGTGGGAATTTCACCCTCTGCTGATTCCTGCCAGACCCCAACCCTGCTTGTTCTCCTCTTGTTCTCCCTCCTCCTGTGGCTGGTTCACCTGAAAAGCTTTGTTGGCACTCAGGGATTTTTCTGGAGAGTTTTAATTTCTGACTTGAACCTGAAAGAGAGCTGTGGGTTGCTTTTTTGTTGTTATTATTGATAAATGAAGCAGCCATAAGAATTTATTAACAGAAATGATAATTTCTGTAAATCTTCCCCTGAACCCCGATCTCCCTTTGTTTGCAGGCATCGGGAGAGTTGCTGCTACATCTTTAGGAAACTTAACCAATCATAGTTGTGAAGATTTACCCCTCCCTCCCGGCTGGTCGGTGGACTGGACTATCCGAGGAAGGAAATACTACATCGACCACAACACCAACACCACGCACTGGAGCCACCCCCTGGAGCGGGAGGGGCTCCCGCCGGGCTGGGAGCGCGTCGAGTCCGCCGAGTTCGGCGTTTACTACGTGGATCACATCAACAAAAGGGCTCAGTACAAACACCCCTGTGCGCCCAGGTCAGCCTCCCAGCCCTGCTTGGTGTTTTTATTTGAGTTTTTTGTGGTTTTATTTGTGTTTGCAGCAAGTACAACAGGCAGGAATAATCTTATTTTCAGCTTTGCCGGTGCTCGGTGGGATTTTTAGGAGAAGTTCCTGCTTGTCCCTCCTCTCTTCTCCCTCCTCCTGTGGTTGGTTCTCCTGAAAAGCTTTGTTAGGACTCAGGGATTTTTATGGAGAGTTTTAATTTCTGACTTGAACCTGAAAGAGAGCTTTGGGTTGCTTTTTTGTTGTTGATAAATGAAGCAGACGTAAGAATTTATTAACAGAAATGATAATTTCTGTAAATCTTCCCCTGAACCCCGATCTCCCTTTGTTTGCAGGCATCGGGAGAGTTGCTGCTACATCTTTAGGAAACTTAACCAATCATAGTTCTGAAGATTTACCCCTCCCTCCTGGCTAGTCAGGTTTTTTTATTTGCGTTTTTTGTGGTTTTATTTGCGTTTGCAGCAAATACAACAGGCAGAAATAATCTCATTTTCAGCTTTGCCGGATTTTTAGTATTTTTAGGAGATGTTCAGGGTTTTCTCTCATGTTTCTGAAGTTTAGAAGCAGGATGTTGCTCCTAAATCAAACAAAGCAGCTCTGCTGCTGTCAGTAAAACAGCAATTCTGTTCTCTGCTGAGAACAGAATTGAGCTGTAAATTGAAAGGAAACTTGATCTGACCTGCCTGGAGATGCTCTGAACATCTGAAACATGAATTAAGTCTTGTCTGGAACGAAAATGGGTATTGCAGCTACTCATCATTTCAAAGAAAATGAAATTAATGCACACCAAATCCAATGTTAATTGTTCATATACACCAAATCTAGCAGTTAATTGTCAATATGCATCAAATGCAACTATTAATTGTTAATTTCTGCTGCTCAGTCTGTTCTGCTGATACCCAGGAAGGGAAAGTCCTTCAGCTTGTGGCACAGAAGATAAATGTATGGGGATGTATTTAAATGGAGTAACTGATCAGCTGCTGCCTGAATAAATGGTGGATTGTATAAACCAACACTTTTTAAATATTCCAAAAACAGCTGCAGTGCTTTGCTGTGCTCTGGTGAGTGGGGCTGAGGGGAATTTCACCACAGCAGCAGCAGCAGCGCAATGCTCAGGGCAGGGTGGGTGGGAGGGTGCCCCAGCAGCCTTGGCAGCGCTGGGTGTGTGTGCAGGGCTGAGCAGTGAGTGACAGCAGCGTGTTTGAGGTGACTCTTCTGTCCCTTTTGTCCCTTTTGTCCCTTTTGTCCGTGTCCCTGCAGCGTTCCCCGCTACGATCAGCCGCCCCCCGTGTCGTACCAGGCGCAGCCCCCGGAGCGCAGCCAGGCCCTGCTGGTCCCTGCCAACCCCTACCACAGCGCCGACATCCCCGACTGGCTGCAGGTCTACGCCAGGGCTCCTGTCAAGTGAGACTCTGCCTTTGCTGCTGCATTTCACTCTGCAAACAACAAAATATTCAATTTACACCACTCACACTGTTGGGGTTCAGGCTGGCAGCGTGAGGGAGTCGTACCAAATGTTTATCGCTGAAAATAAATCCTCCTTTTAACCCCTCCGATGTTCCAAGCTAGCTCAGGCCTTCTCAGGCTTTGGAGGAATATTTCATAGACAGGGAAAAGGACCCAAAAGACCCTCTCATTTGCAGATCAAGATGTTTATTCCAGGTGGTCTCCAGATGGAAAGAGATCAAGATGTTTATTCCAGGTGTCTCCAGAGGGAAAGAGGGCGTGCACAGAGGAACAGGGTCTTTTCTCAGCTCCTGCCAGGGAGGGGCAATTTGGGACACAGCCAGTGGGGTCACAAAGGGAAGGAAGGGTTAAACTCCATGGTACAGCTCTAGGAGTCCCTGAGGGGGAGAAACCATTCCCACAGGGGAATGGAACATGTCACATTAACCTGCTTTCTTTCAGGCATTGCTTGAAGTTCTCACTTCTTGCAGCTCACACAGCTGGCAGAAAGCTCTGTCAGAGAGTGAGGGATGTGTTTTGCTTTCAGAGTGTTTACAAGAGTGGTACCACGTGCTCAGAAAATATGTGAAACATTTTTAGGGTGGAACTTCCTCGTGTATCTTTTATTTCTTTTCAAACAGCACAGCTTTTCCTTCACCTTTTAAGAGTTTTAAGTCATAGAATCATGAAATGGTTTGGGTTGGAAGGAACTTAAAAATCATCCACTTCCAACCCCCTGCCATGGCAGGGACACCTCCCACCATCCCAGGCTGCTCCAAGCCCTGTCCAGCCTGGCCTTGGGCACTGCCAGGGATCCAGGGGCAGCCCCAGCTGTTCTGGGCACCCTGTGCCAGGGCCTGCCCACCCTCACAGAGAAAAATTTCTTCCTAATATCCAACATACATTTACCTTTTTCCAGCTTAAAGCCATTCCCTTTGTCCTTCCCTCCATCCCTTGTCCAAAGTCCCTTTCCAGCCCCTTTGGAGATTCTTTAGGCCAAATACTGGCTGACATCTCTATTTTTATTTCTATATTTCTGTTCAAGAAATTAAATTAAAAACTAAGGGGTAATAAAAAGTCATTTTGTCAAAAAAATAAAAACCTGCTACAGGAACAGGGGTCTCCTCCAAAAAGGGGTTGGAGTCAGCATAAGGAAATGAGATTTTCTAAGGGGTGCAGCTCTGCAGAACAGTAACACTGAATAGAAAGCAATAAAAATCAAAAATCTGGTTTAATTATGATTAAATCATGTGCTATTCATAAGGACAATATGGAGAAACTCAGTTTTACAGCAGCAAGGTCAGTCTGTAACTGCAAATTCAAGCTGTGGTGTTCAGTGACTTCCACTAAAAAAATTCCCTTCTTTTATTGCCTGCTCCAAGTAACTACAATTTGAATGAGTTTTATTACTTCTTGTGCCTGCTGGGTTTGCCAGCAGCCCATAAAGATTTAAATTGCCCTGAAATCCCTCCACACTTAGTTCCTGTAGCCTGTAGGATTTGTTTCCTAGAAATACTTCCAGGGTTTGGCTGCATTCCTTTGTTTAGGTCTTTGACACATCCAGACAATGTCAATTTAAATAGTTCAGCCTCTGTGTTGTGTGGAGTATTTTGGATATTTTCTTGAAACTTGAGAAACAAACATAAGACAAATTAATTCATCAGGGATTTCTTTATATCAAGTAGGCTGAGACAAATATTTTAATTTTTAATTATCAGCACAGTTTTGCATTGAAAATTGTTTTATTTTGTCATGATTTGTTCCTTACCCCTGGCACTTTAAATCAATTTAACTGTAAAGCCCAGTTGTTTTTGTTAAGAGTAAATAATTATGGAGAAAATAAGAATTAGATTCTGTTAGAACAAATTCCTCTAGGGCAGAAGAATTAGGGTTAGAACAAGCCTGACAGAGAGTCCAGTAGGTGTTAACCAAAATAATCTCTATTTATAGGAAAAAATTCCTTCCTGTGAGGGTGGGGAGATTCCTGGTGAGTGGGAAAGGAGAAAGGGAAAGGTGGTGTCCATGTGAACTCCAGCTGCAATCTGTTATTTCTCCTTTTTTGGGGAGAAAAATTATTTTAGCAGTGCAGCCCTGCCAGGGTCAGGGATAACTTTAATACAGAAGCTGTGATAAGTTTTAATGAAATTCTTAAAATTCCTCAGAGCATCTCTGGAAGTCCTGGTGCTTCTCTGTTGCCTCTGGAATTCCCCTTCAGTGGGGAATGCAGTTTATTTCCAGAAATTCACTGATATTTCAGCCTCAGCCTCCACTCAGGTGTATCCATCTTCTCCTGTGCCTCCCCTGCATCAAACAGCTCCGTTATTCCAGGAGTTTCTCCTGTTCTGGAATAACCAGAGCAGTTTCCAGGCTGAGATCAGATTGGGGTGGATTGTGTGAGTGAAGAGAGGAAAGGAGGGTATGGCAGTGAGGGAACCACATCAGGGTTTGCATTAAATGGTTATTGTAGGTTATTGCTGCTAATTAACCCAGAGGGGTTAATTGGAGAGGTTCACAGCCAAGAGCACTCGTTACAGCTGGATTGGAGGGAAGGCCAGCAGTGTCCTATCCTCTGAAAATAATTCCTGTTTCTGTGTTAGTCTGATTTTAACAGATGTTTTACAGTAAATATTCCAGGTGTGATGTGAATGGAATTGCTGCTCAGTGCTTCCAAAATACATTCATTCCCATGGAATCCCAGAATGGTTTGGTGTGGAAGGGACTTTAAACCCCCCCTGCCACGGTGACACTTCCCAGTGTCCCAGGGTGCTCCAAGGATGTCCTTGGGCACTGCCAGGGATCCAGGGGCAGCCACAGCTGCTCTGGGCACCCTCCAGCCCTCCCAGGGAACAAATCCTGTAGTGCTGGGGAGGAAGAGCACAGGGAGCTGGGCAAGAGCTGCTCTGGCTGTGGCCATAAATCAGAATCCCAGAACGGATTAGCTTGGAAGGGACCCCCAGAGTCCAGTTAGTTCCAATCCCTCTGCCACGGCAGGGACACATTTCCACAGCTGAGGCTGCTCCAAGCCCCAGTGTCCAGCCTGGCCTTGGACACTGCCAGGGATCCAGGGGCAGCCACAGCTGCTCTGGAAATTCCATTCCAGGGTTTGCCCACCCTCCCAGCCAGGAATTCCCAGTTCCCAATCTCCCATCCATCCCTGCCCTCTGGCAGTGGGAGCCATTCCCTGTGTCCTGTCCCTCCAGCCCTTGTCCCCAGTCCCTCTCCAGCTCTCCTGGAGCCCCTTCAGGCCCTGCCAGGGGCTCTGAGCTCTCCCTGGAGCCTTCTCCTCTCCAGGTGAGCACCCCCAGCTCTCCCAGCTGCATTTTCCTGTGCTGTTTTTCTCTGGTCACTCAGGGCTCTCCTGTATTCCCCGGGGTTCTCTGGTGTGTTAGGAGGGATTGTCCATTTCCCCGCGATTCCCAAACACAGCTCCTGGGTTTTGGGGTCAGTCCCATAAAATTAATTCATTCCAATTGCTAAAACCCAGCCTGGAGCAAGGCAATGCTAATAAACCTCCCCCTGTTCCAGGTACGACCACATCCTGAAGTGGGAGCTGTTCCAGCTGGCCGACCTGGACACGTACCAGGGCATGCTGAAGCTGCTGTTCATGAAGGAGCTGGAGCGCATCGTGAAGTTGTACGAGGCGTTCCGGCAGGCGCTGCTGGGCGAGCTGGAGCAGCGGCAGCAGCGGCAGCAGCGGTACGCGCAGCAGCAGCACGCCCACAACTACTGAGCGCGCCCGGGGCCGCCGCTGCTGCGGGCAAAAGGCAGCTCCTTTCCGTTGACGTTGCACCTTGGTTCTTACCCTCTCGAGTATTTTTCTACATGTATTATGTGTTGTTTTTAAAGAAAAGTGGAGATTGTTTTTGTTAAGCTTTTTTTTCCCGTGCCGGGGGTAGTTTGTTGTCCCGAGAAACCAGCGGGTGGATCGGTGCCCTGATCCCTGATCCCTCTCCTGCCGGTCAGCTGCAGTATGAAAAGCTGGCTGTGGAATTTTTAAGGGTGACAGATGCCACTGTCGTGTCCTGGCTTCCAAACGTTGTCCCGATGCAGATGCCTCGTGCAGGGTGTTCCCTCGGGATTGGGGTCCCTCTCCTGGAGCCCTGCTTTGTTTACAGCTTTAATGTACAGAACCAGCCGGGCCCGCTCACTCACAGGAGCTGATTCACCCTCGGATCCGAGCGCTTCGCCCAAGTGAAGCCTGAGTTGCCTTATTTTTTACTTTAGCTCATTTCTACTCCTGATTTACTCCTCATTTTCACCCAGAGGGGCAACACTTGTCCCTTCCTAAAGACCAGGATCTCTAAGCAGAGTGGTTTTGATCCTCCGTTTCCCCAAACCTGACCCGCCCCAGTGGAAAGGCAGGAGCACTGCCTGACCCGCTGTGCCACCCCATGGGGAAAATCAGGGATGTAACAACAATTACTGGTTCTTGTTTTTAAAGAGCTTTTGTCTTAAAGCTCCTCACTTGGGGAAAATTTTTAATTGTCCAGTTACCCTTTCCAGTAATTCCATTTGGTTCATGAATTGTCCTGATATGTTATTTATGGGTTCTTTTTCAGTGCAATAAACACTGCAGACAAAAAAAGTACATTTCTTGTAAATCCTATTAATTCAATAAAAATAATTTTGTTTCATGAACAAAGGGTTTGTGTGACTGATTTGTGGGCTTTTAGAACAGCAAATAAACTGTTCTTACCAGCAGTAAAAGCCCCGTGGGTTTGAGATAATCAGAGCTGACCCTCAAAACACCAGCCCTGAAATCCCAAATCAAACCAAACGTGTAAAAAACCCCAGAGGAGAAGCTCTTGTCCACATAATAAATAACTTTTCCCCGTAGAACCGACTTCTTAGGAACCAAAAGCAAACTTTAATAGTCCTGACAATAAAAGAATAGAACGGTACCACACGTCCTAGGCGCTATCATGGATAAATATGTACAGAAATACAGTGAAACTTCCTCCAGCACAGCTACAAAGTGACAACTTTGTGCAGACAAACAGAGACGGCCGCGTTCCTCACAGCACCCTCAACAGACCATTAGCAGAAGTGCCCTTACAGTGTCTGATAAAGCAAGTTAATACATTTTAATTATGTTTACATAATTAAACAGTTAAACGAAGGGAAAAAAACGTGGTTACATGTTATAACTTCTTCAAGTACCTGAAATAAATCGGCTTTTGGATAAGCTTCGGCCTTTCTAGTCGCGGTACCACGTGGATTATCGTTTCCTCGGTGGTGACTAATTAAGAAGGGGGAAATAAGGCTTCATAAACGAGCTGGGAGTCGCTGGCTAGGACAGACCAAAGCTCTGGGCTGCGGCAGTGCCGTATGTACACGGGGACAGGGCGCATCCATGCTGGCCCTGCCCGCCGGGACCGCTCCCCCTGCTCCGGCGGGGTCGGGACGGACACGGGGAGAGGGAGGCGATCCCAGAGGAGCCGTGCTCCGAGAGGAGCGGTCCGTGCCCGGCTGTGCCCGGCTGGACCCCGCCGGGACCGCGGGGTCGCTGGTTCCTCCTACAGCGCCTTCCTGTCGGGGCCCTCGGCGGGCTCGGCCCGCGGCGCGGGGAAGGCGTGGTGGTACAGGTGTCTGTGGGTGGCGGCCGCGCTGTACAGCTTGTACAAGGCCTGCGGAGAGACGCGCGGTCACCCCGGGAATCCCGGATCTGGGGAATCCTGATCCCCGGGAATCCCGATCCCAGGGAATCCCGAACATGGGGAATCCCTAACCCAGGGAATCCCGAACCTTGGGAATCCTGAGCCCCGGGAATCCTGATCCTAGGAAATCCTGATCCCAGGGAATCCCAAACCCAGGAAATCCCAAACCTGGGGAATCCCCAACCTGGGGAATCCTGAGCCCCGGGAATCCTGATCCTGGGAATCCCGAACCTGGGGAATCTGGATCCCGCGGAATCCCGATCCCCGGGNTCCTCCTACAGCGCCTTCCTGTCGGGGCCCTCGGCGGGCTCGGCCCGCGGCGCGGGGAAGGCGTGGTGGTACAGGTGTCTGTGGGTGGCGGCCGCGCTGTACAGCTTGTACAAGGCCTGCGGAGAGACGCGCGGTCACCCCGGGAATCCCGGATCTGGGGAATCCTGATCCCCGGGAATCCCGATCCCAGGGAATCCCGAACATGGGGAATCCCTAACCCAGGGAATCCCGAACCTTGGGAATCCTGAGCCCCGGGAATCCTGATCCTAGGAAATCCTGATCCCAGGGAATCCCAAACCCAGGAAATCCCAAACCTGGGGAATCCCCAACCTGGGGAATCCTGAGCCCCGGGAATCCCAAATCCAGGGAATCCTGGACCTGGGAATCCTGATCCTGGGAATCCCGATCCCGGGAATCCCAAACCTGGAGAATCCCGATCCTGGGAATCCCGAACCTGGGGAATCTGGATCCCGCGGAATCCCGATCCCCGGGAATCCCTAACCTGGGAATCCCGATCCCCGGGAATCCTGAACCTGGGGAATCCTGATCCCAGGGAATCCCGAACCTGGGGAATCCCAAACCCTGGGAATCCAGATCCCTGGGAATCCCAATCCTGGGGAATCCCAAACCTGGGGAATCCCGATCCCTGAGCAGCAGGAAGCCACTCCTGACAGGGTGATGAGTTCCTTGTGTGCTCAGGGGGTGAATGAAGCAGGGGAGGCTGAAGGGGCAGTGAGGAGGAGGAGGGAGAGGGATGAGAAGCCTCTAGAGGTGTCCTACAGGATGCTGATCGCATCCCAAATGGGCTTTAGGAACAGAAGTGATGTTTTGGGATTGTTTGGAACACAGGGGAGAAGACTTCCTGCAGCTTCTCTGCTTGTCTTCCTTGAAAATTCACCTCCAAGCCCCATCCAGGTGACCCTGCAGCATTTTGTGCTGTTTTAGAGGGTTTGTGATGCCAGACCAGTCCCACAGTGCTGATGGTTACAGGACAGGGTTTGTTCAACACCTCATCCACAGCAAATCCTGTGTTCTGCTCCTTGGGATCCCTGAGGCACCAAAGGGCCTCCCTGGCTGCTGGGAGGGATGAGGGAGGGGAGGGTTTTTAACTGGAATTTTAACTGGAATTTTAGCTGGAATTTCTTCTGAAGGGACTCCCCACAGAACTCAGTGGCTCTGTGGTGGCACTGCCAGCTGGAGCTGGGGGCTTTGGTGACAATGGAAAACATGGAAATGTCCTGTGCCACACCTGGGCCAGGCTGGGGAAGCACTTGGATACAGAGCTGGAATAAATAATGTCCATGTGCAGGAAAATTTGTCTCTTTTTTGGCTTTAATCAGAGCCTGGTGAGGCTTTGCCCAAGGAACAAGGAAGAGCACAGGGAGCTGCACACCAAGAGCTGCTCTGGCTGTGGCCATAAATCAGAATCCCAGAATGGATTGGCCTGGAAGGGACCCCCAAAGTCCAGTAAATTCCAATCCCTCTGCCATGGCAGGGACACATTTACCTGTCCCAGGCTGCTCCAAGCCCTGTCCAGCCTGGCCTTGGGCACTGCCAGGGATCCAGGGGCAGCCACAGCTTCTCTGGGAATTCCAGCCCAGCCAGGAATTCCCAATTCCCAATCTCCCATCCATCCCTGCCCTCTGGCACTGGGAGCCATTCCCTGGGTCCTGTCTCTCCCTGCCTTGTCCCCAGTCCCTCTCCAGCTCTCCTGGAGCCCCTTCAGGCCCTGCCAGGGGCTCTGAGCTCTCCCTGGAGCCTTCTCCTCTCCAGGTGAGCACCCCCAGCTCTCCCAGCCTGGCTCCAGAGGAGCTCCAGCCCTTGGAGCAGCTCTGTGGTTCCTCTGGACTTGTTCCAGCAGCTCCAGGTCCTTCTGAAGCTGCACCCCAGGGCTGGAGGGAGCTCTGCAGGTGGGGTCTCACCTGAGTGGGGCAGAATTCCCCTCTCTCACCCAGGTTTTCCTGTTCCTGGAAGGGCTGTACAGGGACCATTTTCCCTTGGAGCAGCTCCCCTGCCAGCTGGGAGAGCAGGGTTTTACTCCATGTGCTGCCCAGGAAGATTCTGAGGGATGAACTGTCCCTCCTGGGCTCTGCACTCAGCTTAATCCAATATGGGGTGGTTTTCCCAAAAAACAACACCCACAGCAAGTCCAGCAGTGTGGATAGGCCTGGCCAGGCCTGGGGGCTCCTTGGCTGTCCCTGCCTGCACAGTTGGTGCTCCAAAACACTCTGGGGTTTGGGTTTGACCTTCTGGCACAACAGGAAAAGCCCCAGACAGAGCTGATGGGAGGAAGATGAAAATCCCATGGCATCCTGACATTCCCCACCCAGATCTCTCTCCCACTTGGCTCCTGCAGCTCCTGGAGTGCAGTGCCCACACCCACACCCTTCCCCAGGCTTCTGGATCCCAGGGAGCAGCCAGAGCCTGCAGCTGCTGCCCAAAACCCTCGTGCCTCCCATCCTCCACCAGCCCAAATGTGATTTTGGGGCCAGGATGTTTTCCCAGCATGCAGAGAACAAGAGCCACTTACCTCATTTGTGCTTCCCTGGGAGAGGCATTGGGAAAGGGGAGACAGAAAGAGAAACAAACACCTCTGTGCATCTCAGTGTCCATGGGAGCTCATCCCTGGGCTGTTCCCAGCGGGATTCATCCCAAACTGTTCCTTCCCTGCTCCATCCATCCCTCCTGCTGCAGGTCCCACTGCCATGGACAGAGCTGCTGGCTCGTGGTGGGCAGAGCCACCCAGCCCAGCTCCCTCCTGGGAGAGCCTTCCCTCTGCCTGGAAAGCCACAGGGGCCTGTGGAAGGCAGGAACAGCTCCAAGCCCTTTTCCCTCTTCATTTTCCCCCAGCTGGACGCGTTGCAAGTGGGCAGCACCTCTGGCCTCCTGCTGCCTGTGCCCTGTCCTTGCTCAACTCCCACTGCTTCCCACACTGGGATGGGCTGAGACATTCCAGCACATCCCAGAGGCTCCTGGGGAGTGTCCCTGGCCAAAGAGCCACTGCAGGGCCTTTCCTGGGGCTGCTCCTGTGCTGGGGACAGGGAAGATGGGAGGAACCAACCTGGGACACTGCCCAGCTCTGGGATGGAGGAACATCAGTAAATGCTGCCTTTATTGCCTTTATTTCCCCCAGAGCTGCATGCTCAGCACAGGGAAGCAGGGAAATGGGCTTGCTCTCCATGAAAACCTCGTGGGTGGAGGAAAGGCAGGGAAGGAGAAGGGCCCTTCCTGCCAGAAATCAGAGCTGGGATGGCTCCTGAGGGATGAGCTCATCCAGCTCTGCTGTGGGAAGAGCAGGAGGGCCCTGCAGCCCTTTTGGCTCTCTGGGCACAGGGGCTGCACCCCTGGGTGGGGTGCAGGGGTCAGGGGGAGTCTGTGTGGGCTGGGCCTTCCCTTTTCTGCAGGGAAATCAGGGTCTGGTACCAAAACAGGCAGAGCCAAGAGCTGCCCTCGACCTCTGGCAGAGCTGGGAGAGCCAAGAACTCTGCCCTGAACCAGGGGAGAGCCATGGCAGCTCCTCCTGAACAGCCACAGCCACTCACACATAACAGGATCCTCCCCAGGCATCCCTGGCTGAGCTGCCCATTCCCACAAAGCTCCACAAACTCCCATTGGTAAGACAAGGAAAAGGCAGAACAGAAAAGCTAGATGAGAGTTTTCTCAGATCTACACAGATTGTTTTGCACATTGGACAGGACTGGAGGCTCAGGGACACAGCTCCAGCCTTGCTCACCCTGCCTGTGCTGCAGGGACAGGGCAGCCCCTTGAGCTCCCCCTTAGCACAGCCTGATCTGCAAACAGCTCCTCTGCCCCTCCTCTCCCCGTGTGGAAGGTCTAAGGAATGGATTGAAGCTTCAATTAACACTGCAAAGGTGTCCCTGCACTGATGACAGCACAAGCACCTGGCTCTACCAACCCTAAAAAACCAAAACCATCTCAAAGGGGGAGGAAAATCCCCAGGAAACTCAAAAACCCCAGTGAGGTGCACTCAGAGCGCTTTGTGTGGCTCCAAAAAACCAAGAACTCTTTATCCTACCTGGTCCCACAAGGCTGCAGCCACTTGGTCTATTACAGCTCCCAGTTCTCTGTACTCCCCAGAGTATCTGATATAAGCCCAGGTACAGAGTGTGATTAGTGTCAAGCCCAGGATCATGTTGCACAGGCTGGCTATGATGTCCAGGCCGATGAAGCCGGTGACGGCGGCCAGCACGTAGGTGATGAAGATGACGACGAAGAGCGTGGCCGGGGTGCGGGCAGCATGGAAGATGTTCTTGCTGTCGTTGTGTTTGATGTACTGGATGTAGAGCTCGTCTATCTCAGCCTCCAGCTGCTGCAGGTAGCGCCTGCTGAACTCCTCCCCTCCCATCTTCTTGACGCCGCGGAAGAGCCGCACGGCCTCATCCCGCAGCTCCGCGTGCTTGGCCTGCAGGTCGCTGGGAGCCAGGAAGGGCTTGTCCCCTCCACACACCTGGGGGACATGGGGAGAGCATGGCTGGAGGGCACTGCTGGCACAGGGGGATCACCCCTGACACAGGGGAATCACCCCTGACACAGGGGAATCATCCCTGGAATGGCACTGTTATCACAGGGGAATCATCCCTGCAGTGGCACTGCTGGCACGGGGGGATGATCCCTGGCACAGGGGGATCATCCCTGGAATGGCACTGTTATCACAGGGGAATCATCCCTGACAAAGGGGAATCATTCCTGGAATGGCACTGCTGGCATGGGGGAATCATCCCTGGCACAGGGGAATCATCCCTGACACAGGGGAATCATCCCTAACACAGGGAAATCATCTCTGGAATGGCACTGCTGGCATGGGGGGATCACCCCTGGCACAGGGGAATCATCCCTGGAATGGCACTGATGGCAAGGGAGAATCATCCCTGACTCCTGATGAAGGGAAAATCATGCCTGGAATGGCACTGCTGGCACAGGGGAATCATTCATGGAATGGCACTGCTGGCATGGGGGAATCATCCCTGACACAGGGGAATCGTTCCTGACACAGGGAAATCATCCCTGGAATGGCACTGCTGGCACAGGGAAATCATGCCTGGAATGGCACTGTTATCACAAGGAAATCATCCCTGATGCAGTGAAATCATGCCTGGAATGGCACTGCTGGCACGGGGGAATCATCCCTGACAGGGAAATCATCCCTGGAGTGTCACTGCTAACAAAGGGTATTAATTCCTGATGCAGGGAAATCAATCCTGGAGTGTCACTGCTGGGCCAGGGAAATCATCCCTGATGCAGTGAAATCATCCCTGGAGTGTCACTGCTGGCACCAGGGAATCATCCCTGACAAAGGGGAATCATCCCCGCAGTATCACTGCTGGCACAGGGGAATCATCCCTGACACAGGGGAATCATCCCTGGAATGGCACTGCTGGCACAGGGGAATCATCCCTGACAGGGAAATCATCCCTGGAATGTCACTGCTATCACAGGGAAATCACTCCTGACTCCTGATGAAGAGATATTATCCCTGGAGTGTCACAGGTATCACAGGGGAATCATTCCTGATGCAGGGAAATCATTCCTGAAACATCACTCCTAAAACAGTGAAATCACTCCTGAAATGTCATTGCTGACACAGGGAAATCATCCCTGGAATGTCACTCCTTATACACAGACATCACACCTGAAACATCAGTGCTGACACAGGAAAATCACTCCTGAAATGTCACTCCCAACACAGGGAGAAACATCACTCCTTATACATGGAAATCACTGCTGAATGAAACATCACTCTTGATACAGGGAAATCAACCCTGACACAGGAAAATCATTCCTGACACGGGGAAATCATCTCTGAAATGTCACTCCTGACACAGGGAAATACCTGCTGACATAGGGAAATCACCCTGGAAATGTCACTCCTTATATGCAGAAATCATTCCTGAAATGTCACTCCTGACACAGGGAAATCACCCCTGACACAAAAAAATCACTTCTGACTCAGGGAAATCATCCCTGAAATGTCACTCCTGACACAGGGAAATCACTCCTGACACAGTCAAATCACTCCTGAAACAAGGAAATCATCCCTGAAATGGCACTGCTGACACCGGGAAATCATTCCAGATGCAGGGAAATCACTCTTGACGTGGTGAAATCACTCCTGACACAGTGAAATCATCCCTGAAACATCATCCTAACACAGGGAAATGTGAAATTAGGGCTAGGGATTAGGGGTTAGGGTTTGGGAAGGAATTCCTGGCTCTGAGGGTGGGCAGGCCCTGGCACAGGGTGCCCAGAGAAGCTGTGGCTGCCCCTGGATCCCTGGCAGTGCCCAAGACTGGGCTGGACAGGGCTTGGAGCAGCCTGGGATGGAACTGGATGAGCTTTAAGGTCCCTTCCCACCCAAACCATTCCATGAATGTGTGACAGGAGAGCCAGGAGACAAGAAGGGACAGGAAGGGACAGGAAGGGACACACTCAGCCTCACCCACCTCTTCCATCCTCTTGCTGTAGGTGTCTTTGGCAGTGGCAACTGCTGCTAAATTGTTGGCTTCTGCTGTGGCCTGTGAGGGCAAAAGGGACACAAAATTTAGGTGCAGAAGGAGAGGGTTAAGCTGTGCAAGTGCAGGACACGTGTGTGACACCCAGAATGAGCCAAGGGGCTCTCCCAGCCTCCAAATCTGCTCATTCCATATTTACACATCCATGCTTGAAGAGAGAATTCCTACCCTCCAAGCCAGAGCCACGAAAACTTTGGCTTCAGCTGTGGGAAGCAGCAAGGAAAGAGATAAAAGGCTCAGCCACAAATAAACAGCTCCAGCTGCAACCTCCAGCAAGGCTGGCTGCCTCCAGCAGCCACTTCCCATGTGTCCCCTCCCTGTGTGGCCCAAGGATGTCATCACCTGCAGGGAACCATTCCAGCTGAGCTGGCTGGGGCTGTGTGCAGCCAGAAATTCCCCACAGTCCATCCCATGGGATTCCTCAGCCACCTCAGGCTCCTGATGCCAAACACTTCCCCAAGTGCTGCTCCTTGGGTGCTCACACTGAGGCATTTGGGATACAATCCCAGCAGACCCACTGTGCTGGACACCTCTGCCAATTCCTGGGAATTCCAGTGCCAGGAATTCCCACAGCTCCCACTCAAAACGTACCTGCAGCATTGACTTGGGGTGTGGCAACTCCTCCCCTTGGTAGATCTTTATGTATGCCTGGAAAAGCACGGGGAAAAGGGAAATCATGTGGAATTCAGTACAGGGAAAAGGGAAATCATGTGGCATTCAGCACACAGGAGCAACAGCAGCCACCCCCACCCAGCTCCAGACAGGATTCAGAGGCAGGGGAGAGGAGGATGTGCCAGCACAAGGTGGCTTTGGTCAGAAAATGCCACTCCTTGGACTGGGTCAGCCCTGGAGGCTCTCCCTCCTCCTCCTCCTCACTCCCAGTATCCCTCCCAGAGGATCTGCACCTACCTCTGTCCCTTCCCTGAAGGAGCAGGAGCCAAGGTAGCCCTGCAGAGTAGGTGGTGACAATTACTCACCAACGTCTCGCATGGAAATGTCCCAGTAGCCATGACAACAAAAATAAGCTTTTTCCAAAGGCAACTGGAATACAGCCCTCAGCTTATCCCCCTCTAGCCCTCAATTCTCCAGGGCTAAAAATGTTGTTTTCTCCAAAACAGCTCCTCCCATTTTTTGGGGTTGCTGTGTGGTCAAACACACGGCCATGAGGTGCTTGCCCTGTGCTGCAGTGAGTCAGGACTGTCAGTGCTGCTGCTGCTCTTTCCCCTTTAGCTACAGCAAAATTCCACAGAGGAATAAATCCCATTTCTCTTAAATAAACACCTTAAAATACTCCACAAGGCCTCGACAGGTGATGTGGTTTCCATTGATCTCCTTAACGTCCAAGTTCTCAGGACTAAGAAGCCAAGGAATCAAAATCTTCAGGTTCTTGATGAACTCATCGTCTATTTCTGGAAAAATAAAAGAAAAAAGAGGCATCACAGAGTCTCAGAATGGTTTGGGTTGGAAGGGACATTACAGACCATCGTGTTCCAATCCCCTGCCAGGGAAGGTTCTTCCCCCAGAGGGTGGAAGGATCAGGCTCCACAGGGAATGGGCACGGCCCCAACGCTGCCCAGAGCTCCAGGAGGATTTGGACAAAGCTCTCAGAGATGCTCAGGGTGGGATTTCTGGTGTTTCCATTAAATTAAGCTGGATGGGACTGAAGCAGAAAAAACAATGCAACAGCCAGGAATTCAGAAGGTACAGAAAGCAGGGAAGATCCCCCTTCCATCAGGGGAAGGATTTTCTTCCATCAGAGCACAAAAAGCTGAGTACAGCTCTGAGGCAACAAGAAAATTGTGAAAATTGTGTCAAGAAGCTGCTGACAGCTCCTGTCTGCTCACAGCAATTGTTCCATGCTCCTCAGCACCTGAGATGAAGGGGGAGCTCCAGGGATCAGCTCAGTTTCCACAGCACACCTCCCTCCTGCTGCCTCCCTGTCCCTCCTGCTCAGCCTGGAGTTTGCCAGGAGAACAAGTCTGAGCCAGCCAAAACCAGGGGAAAACTCCCATCTTTGCCTGCTGATTTATTTTAAGTAGCTAATGGTCCACTTTATTGCTAAGAATGCAGCAGCCTGGAACCAGCCACGCTGGTGAGGAGTTCACAACAAACATCTGAAAATATCCCCAGCACGTGGCTCCTTTCAGGGTGGAGAATCTCACCACAGCTCTTTTCTCTTTTCTCCTTCTCCCTTTTTTAACCTGCTGAACCAAGCCTGCCCTGTAGGGAAACCACTGATCAGATAAGTCAGGCTGATTAAATATTCCCTGGAAAGCTTTTCAAAGTGAAATAACGTTCTGAGAGCTTGTGGAACAGCCTTTCACCCACCACAAGCAGCAGCCTGTGCAGGCTCTGCCTGTGCAGGTGAGGCACAGGAATTTACTGCAGGTTAACACCACATCCACAAACATCCAATCTCATCCCTGCCCTTCCCAGTTTTCCTGTCAGAGTCCTGGGTATTGCCAGCAGCTCTCAGGCCTTGCCAGCCTCCCACACCTTTTCTCCATCCACATCTGTCTGCTGCACTGGGAAGGAGCAGATGGAGGTGTGGACATCACTGGGAGGAGGATCCAACTCCTCTCCCACAAGTTTTTCATGGAAAATACTTATGGGGGTTTCAGGAACAAGCAGGACTCTGCCAGGGCTTCCAAGGAATCAGGGTAGAAATCAGAGCTTTGGCTTTGTACCTTTCAGTTTTCCATCGAAATTGGGGTTGGTGGCAACTTTGAGGCCAGGGTGAGGTAAGAGGAAGCAGGAGATTTTGGTGAAGCAGGAATGGATGTGCTTCCTGACATTCTGCAGCTCCTCGTGCTGATTCCCTGACACCTGTGGAGACAACAAAGCACAGAATATCCTGAGCTGGAGGGATTCTCAGGGATTGTGGAATCCAGATCCTGTTCCTGCACAGACCCCCAACAATCCCACCCTGGGCATCCCTGGCAGTGCTGTCCAAACACTCCTGGAGTTCCTGGAATGTCACCATTCCCTGGGGAGCCTGGGCAGTGCCAGCACCCTCTGGGGGAGAAATCTTTCCTGAAATCCAACCTAAATCTCCCCTGGCACAGCTCCAGCCCTCCCCTCAGGTCCTGTCAGTGGTCACCAGAGAGAACAGCTCAGTGCTGCCCATCTGCTGCCCCCAGTTTGGGGTCAGTGAGTTTCCCTCTGCCAGGAACACTGGGATGAAGCTGGCAGGAGCACAGGATACTCCAAACTGTGGCTGCTCACAGTGGGGGAAAGGAGCACAGAGGATTCCATAGGCATGAGGACAAAGAGAAGGAGCTGGAGTAGCTCTGACCACATGCCCTGCAGCATGTTATTATCAACTGGAAAATGCACAAGTCCATGGGTGACTGGAATACTAAAACATTTGGGATTTCCCACTGGGGCATTCCTTGTCTCACATTTAATTAGGTCTCTCCATTACCAGATCACCCGTGCATCTCCTGACTGATCCCAAGCAGCCCTTGCCCATCATTTTTATTGTACAACTCCCTAATTACCAAAGCATCAATCCCAGTTTCTTGGGAATCTGCTGACTCCCATTGCTGTCCACTCTCCCAGAGTCCCAGGGAGCTGGGCTGGGGCAGGAGCCTGAACAAGGAAATTCACCCTCCCCAAAGCCTCTTCTGTGATTTTAAGGCATTGGGTGTGACTAAAACCAGCCCTGCAGCTCACATCTGATATCCAATGTTGAAGTTCAACAGGAAAATCATGGAATCACAGAGAGGAGTGGGTTGGAAAGGACCTTAAAGATCATCCAGTTCCACAGGGACACTTCCAGTACCCAAGGCTGCTCCAGAACCAAGAGCAGGTAAAACATACCTTCAGCCTCTTCTCCAAAAATCTTGCACCACCATCAGATCCATAGGAAAACTCGTAAGGGAAGCTCCAGTCACGAACAAGGAATATGAGGGACTGGAAAACACAAAACAGTGGGGTCAGAGCTGCTCAGAGCCCACAGGCTGAACACCCTCTGCACCCTCAGCTTCATTTCATTTCCCTGAGTCTTTTCCTAGCTCCAGCAGCATCTCCCAGCTTTCCTGGTGGAAATTAGAGGTCCCTGTGTGCAGGGATTGAGACCTCTCCACTGTCCCACAAGGAAAAGGGGGAGCATCCCCCAAATTGCTGCACCAGTTTGAGTTCCAGGCTGGGAGAACAACATCAATCATCTAAAATGCCCAAGACAAGAAATTGTTGCTAACCAGGACAAAAGGCAGCAAAGCTCCCTCACTCCAGCCACATTTAGTTCCATCCTATGGGAATTCTACAGGCTCATTTTTTCTGCCTTTTTCACTGGGCAGCCTTCCAGACAGACTTTTAATGAGAAGCAGATGCAGAGGAATGAGGGTGAATAAGAAATCATTGGCTTTTGTAATCTTTATTGAGGCATTCAAAGTTCCTGGGCAATAAATAAATAAATACCAGAACGGTCAACTTTGAATCTTTTAAAAAAAGAAAGTTTCCAGAAAAAAATCAGGTCTCCTGTGCCTCATCTGTACAAGGGACCAACATTCCATGTAGGAAATAAAGGGTTTGGAGGGGGAGGTCCTCAATGCCAAAGCCCAGGAAGGTCTGGCAGAGGTGCCAGGGTTCCCCTCATGCACATGGATAAGCAGATCAGCAAGTGGAACCCATTTCAATGGAATTCCCCTAAAATTTATCTATGTTTAGAACAAAAATCCAGTGGAGGGAGGGGAAATATTCCTGCTATTTCTCTTCCATAAAACATCAGAAAAAATTTTAAAAAATAATAAAAAAAAGGAGAGAACAGTGAGTTGGCCTTTTTGGAGTGCAGGAGAAGCCACAGTGAGTGCACCCAGTGAGCTGGTTCAGGACATGCTGTTCTCAGACACCACGAGATGCTGAAGGGAATGTCCATGTTTAGGACTTTTCCACAAATACATCATGCAAGCCTTGAATTGGGAATTAGTATTTTTTTTTTCTGAAATAGAATTGTTCCAGGCAGGCTGTGTTTGCTGCCTTTGTGAAGGCCCCACCATGTTCAGGGCCAGCCTCTGGTGAGGGCTCCTCAGAGTGAGGAGAGGAGGGAGACAAAGGGAAATGAGGAAGGGACAAAGGGAAATGAGGAAGGGACAAAGGGAAATTGGGAGAAGGACAAAGGGAAAGGTCTCACTTCCCTCCCAGCAGCATCAATGCCACTGCAGTTTATTTACCACCACACTTGGAGAATCCCAGGATGGTTTGAATTGGAAGGGACCTTAAATCCCATCCAGTGCCCCCCCTGCCATGTCAGGGACACCTCCCACTGTCCCAGGTTGCTCCAAGCCCTGTCCAACCTGGCTCTGGACACTTCCAGGGATCCAGGGGCAGCCACAGCTTCTCCAAAATCTCTGCCAGGGCCTCCCCACTCTCACTTTTCCTGCTTTCTAATCAACACTCTCACATTTAAAAAATGTTCTGCAGGAACCAGCCCCATGCTTGATGTGGACAGGAGATCATTTCTCACCTGGCCACAGCACCACTGACCCTTCTGCCACATTTGTCACCCCCACAAGGGCTCCCAGCATCCTTTGATAATTTCCCCTGATCATTAATGAAGATGACTTTGAATCAGAGAGGGCCTGGGGGAATCCCAAGGAAACACTTCTGAAGGATGATGATTCCCTGTTACAATCAGTTCAGCGTGCTCTGGCATCTATCAGTTAATGAGTTTTTAATCCATTAACAATGGATTAAACCAGACAATGCTGACTTCATTTGCTTTTAATCAGCATCCTGGAGAGATAAGGCTGACAGAAAGTGATGGATCATGGCAAGAGTTACCTTTATCAACCCAACTCGTGGTCTTTCAAAAATTGATAATGGGATTGTTTGACAAGACTCACAGTCCACAAACTGTGACTCAACAGCAATTACAGTGTTTGGGACAATCAGAGCCTATTATCCAGCCCTAATGATTTAAGCATGTTTAAGTTCCCCCTCACAGCCTCCCTTTCACTGATGGAGTAGGAAGTAGCTCAGTTTCACTGGAATATTTGGCTACATTATCCCCACAGTTTTTAAATAAGGAGCAGGAATATTTATTTAACGTCTGGCTTTTTGCTGTACCATGTTACAATGTTCCTCAAGCTCTTGCCTGTCATATATTTTTACTATATATATTCGTAGTTTTACCATTTATTAGTCACCAGCCCATGGCAGAATCCAATACACCTCAAAAATCTCAATTTGTCCATTTGTTGTATTTTTTAACCTTTAATTCTATTTCCACTTCCTGACCACAGACACGTTTTAAACCCCTTAGTCCTCCCAGGACAACAAATTCTCTTTTTATGTAGGAAAGCAAATGTAAAAAAGCTGTAACTCATTCCAAATTACTCTTTGGGTTTTTACAGCATGCTTTGTTCTCTGCTGGTTTTTACTTTAGGAAGTTCACAAACCCTCATCCAACCTAATCCAACACTCCTGGGTCTTTAAAAAAGGAACCAACCTCACCTACTGTGAATGCCCAACGCTCTCCCTTTTTTTAACACCAGGTTGGGGAGCAGAAGGATGAACAGATGTCCCTTATTTGAAGTTAAAACCCCACTTACACTGGGTTTTCCCACAGCTCTGCTAATCCTTATCCTTTCATTTGCCAGGAGCAGGGATTCTCAGGGCAGGTGAGTTCAAACCTCTCAGAACAAAGGTTGGGCAGAGCTCCTGACTACAGAGTGACAAACCTGCTGCAAAACCAGCTGCTTTTGGGATGGCAAGGGTGGAGAGAGGGAAAAAGGGGGATGCTGGATGTATTTGGAAGCACAAAGCCCTTCCTTGGAGCCGCCGAGCCGATCCCCAGGCAGCCCCATCTCCTCCCGTGCTGCAAACTGCAGTGACACCTCGTGGTGAAGCCAGCGGGCTCCGGGACAAACAGGGACAAACCGGGACAAACCGGGACAAACCAGCGGCCACGATCGCTGCCCTCACCTGGAAAGGCTTCTGGAATGTCTCCTCCATGGCCAGCCGGCCGTACTCGGTGAAAAGCTGGAAGAAGGAAAGGACAGCACAGTTTGTCACTGCAGGCACTGTGGGACACGGCCACCACACCGAGCTCTGTGCCCTGGGACAGGGACAGGACCCAGGGAAGGGCTGGAGCTGTGCCAGGGAGGGTCAGGATGGAGATCAGGGAAAGGTTCATCCCCAGAGGGTGCTGGCACTGCCCAGGCTCCCCAGGGAATGGTGACACTCCCAAGGCTGCCAGAGCTCCAGGAGTGCTTGGACAGCGCTCCAGGGATGCCCAGGATGGGATTGTTTGGGGTCTGAGCAGGGCCAGGAGCTGGATTCCATGATCTCCATGAGTCCCTGGAGGGAATTCTACAATTCTCTGAAGCAGTAAGGGACATTTATGAGTGGGGACAAGCAGCACCATGCACAGAGCTGGACACAAAGCAGCTCTGGGCTCCCAGCTCACACCCCAGAGGCACAGGGAGCTGTCAGGGAACCATCACCCTGCTGAGCTCTCATGTGAGGGATCCCAGCCTGGAGCTTTTGGCTGCCAAATCTGTGGAAAATGGCTCAGATCAGCTGCTTGCTGCTGGTTTCACACCAGCCAGAAACTCCTCGTGCTCCAGGGGGCTGCTGGAGCCCTGCTCCCTCTAAACATCCAGGAAGGAGCGGAAATGAATTCAGGAGTAAACGCTTTCCCTGCAAACCCCTGCTGTGCAAAGACTCTAAAATCAGCCTAGCAGCAAGATTTGAAGACTCTCCAGTCTCTCTGCACTCTAATTTCTAACTGAAGGCACAATAATGTGTTTCACAGATGCCTAAAAATGGGTCAACTTGTTAAACAGTCATGGCTTGAAATCCAAACTGAAAGATCAGAGCTGCACTGAATAAATTCAGTGTTAAAGAAGTGTTATTGTTAATAATATTTATGGACTGAGATAATTCAGAAGTCTTCAAATGCTGATTTTTTTCAGCTGGACTTTTGCTTTTCTTTCCTTTCCTTAAGCTCCTGGAAAAACCTACCTAATTAATCAATCAATCAATGAGCTGAACAGAAGAGAAAGCAGGAGGTAATTCCAGGAAATGGGCAGGACACCTGTGCCACAAAAATCCCATTAGCTGCTTGTCTCCAACCATCAGGGCTGGAATCACCCTTGGAGGGTCACTGAGCCAGCAGCAGATGGCAACATCCAGGCTGACAATTCAGTGACAGAATCAAATCCCAGGATGGTTTGGGTTGGGAGGGACCTGAAACCCCACCCCTGCCATGGACAGGGACACCTTTCCCTATCCAAGGTTGCTTCAACCCTCATCCAAGCTGGCCTTGGACACTTCCAGAGATGAGGCAGCCACAGCCTCTCTGGGAAACCTATGCCAGGGCTTCACAGGCAGAAATTCCTTCCCAGTATTCCATCTAACCCTGCCCTCCAGGAGTGAGAGCCATTCCCTGTGGTCCTGTCACTCCAGGCCCTTGTAAACACAATTAGGTCACCCCAAAGCTTCTCTTACCTGCAAGTGCTGCAGATCATCCTCCTGCACATTCTGGGACAAGTTATAAACCTGCATTTAAACAAAAAATCAACTTCAGATCACTGAGAACAGCCTGTCCTTGGGGATAACATGTGGTTGGTATGGCTAAAGCTTCCAACATCCCCATGGGGACACGGGCAAGGTCCCACGTACAAGTGGTAGGAAAGGAAGCCCTGACAGGCTCTGTAATTCCTGGAGCTCCTCCAGCCCAGAGGTTTCTTACCTGGATGGAGCTGATCATGGTGCTGAGGGCAAACACGGTGGCAGAGTCCCTCAGGGTGGACTGGCTGTCAAAGGTGCCCTGTGTGTCCATCAGCAGCACCGCGACCTGCGGGCACAAAGCTCCCATCAGCACTGCTGGAGCCCAGAACATCCCTGTGGCCACCCTGGAGGGTTTGGAGACCGGACAGGGGGTCTGGGATCTGTACAGGGGGGTCAGAGCCTCACACAGAGCCCAGGAGGANCTGAGATAATGAAGAATAAACAACCTTAGAAACACAGACTGGGGACTCAGCCTGTCTGCTCTGGCTCTGGTGTGAAACACTTAGGGCAAAGAGAAGAGGAAAAACCTGATTACCTCAGGGAACAGCAACCCCGAGGAGAATCTCAGGGAACTGTAACTCTGAGCAGCACCACCAGCACCAGCCCAGGCACGGCCACCCTCATGTGCCACAGGGGTGGCAGCTGAGGGGGTCTCACTGCCTCTGTCTCAGCCTCTGCACTGGTGGGGGACAAGGAAAAGCTCATCCCAGCCACTCCTGACAGCAGGGTGACTCCAGCAGGCAGCAAAATTAACGCTCTGCAAGGCACTATGGGACCTGCTCTGCTCCCCAGACAGCTGCTGTCAGTGCAGAGGAGGCTCTGCCTGAGTCTGCACCAGAACCCAAACACAAATTGCACCTCTCCAACCCAAACACGCTCAGCAGCGTTAAGAATCACAGCCTGAATGACTCAGTGTCACTTGGGTGCCAGCTGAAGTGCAGATAAATACAAATATTCCTGGCTATCAGGATGCTCCAAATGCACTGTGACAACTCTGAATGAAGAAACTCCAATTTAAAACTAGGAAAGAGAAGTAGTTTGCAAGGACATGAGATTCAAGATTTCTAGGAATTGTACAGAAATAAACTCTGGGATGCCCAGAGTTGAAGGACACTAAGATAACATATCAGGAACCCTTGGACATCACATCACCTCACTTTGTTAAATCCATTCTAAAATAGGGACATGGTATTGAAAACCTTCCCCAAACTTGCACAGCCACCCAAGACAAGGCAGGAGAGTCTCCAAAGCTGGAAGAGGAACAGGGACACACTCACACACCTTGGTGCCATCAGGCTTGTCCACGAGGAAAACCTCGCTCCAGATCTGGATCCCGGTTGTTTCCCGCTCGGAGCCGCCCCTCCAGGAGAAACCAGTCAGGGGCTCGTTGTAATCCCCAACCCAGTCCACTGCTTCCTGCAGGGAGGAACAGAAGGAGTTGCTGGAGGTGTCAAAAAGAGCAAGAGGTTAAGAACCCCACAAGAAAGGTTTTTCCTTCCTTTTACTGTCAAGGCATCTCCAATCCTGGGGTCAGTTTTGGGCTCCTCACAACAAAGACATGGAGGGGCTGGAGTGTGTCCAGAGAAGGGAACAGAGCTGGGGAAGGGTCTGGAGCACCAGGAGAGGCTCAGGGAGCTGGGAAGGGCTCAGCCTGGAGTAAATGAGGCTCA
Source organism: Cisticola juncidis (assembly GCA_013400215.1). Taxonomy (NCBI): domain Eukaryota; kingdom Metazoa; phylum Chordata; class Aves; order Passeriformes; family Cisticolidae; genus Cisticola; species Cisticola juncidis. The sequence goes on along the minus strand of VXBR01005786.1, from coordinate 79,861 downwards.
GGGGGATCTTGTGGCTCTGCACAGCTCCTGACAGGAGGGGACAGCCAGGTGGGAATCAGGCTCTGCTCCCAGAGAACAAGCAGCAGGAAAAGAGGAAACAATCTGAAGTTACACCAGGGAAGGTTTGGGTTGAATATTAGGAAATTGTTTTCACTGGAAGGGTGGTCATACATTGGAACAGGCTGCCCTGGGCAGTGGTGGAGTCCCCATCCATGGAAGTGTTCAAAGGACATGGATATGACATCTGAGGAATGGTTTCGTGGTGAATAAGGTGATGCTGGGTTAGAAGCTGGATTGAATGACCTTAGAGGGATTTTCCAGCCTAAATAATTCTGTGATTCAGGGCAGCAGATGTGAACATTTCTGCTCCAAAGTCAGGAGTCCACCAGAAGCTTCTGCCTGGGGAAGCATCTGCTCTGTTTTATTTTGTGAAGCCTGCACTCATGAGAGGCTTGAGCATTCCTAAAGCACCAAGTCCTGCCCAGCTCACATGGGAGCAGCAAGGAGGACACCACGCCCTGGGAGGGCCCCTGAGCTGCAGCCTCACCTTATTGTACATGTACCGCAGCATGAAGTCCATCAGGAATGACTTTCCTTTCCTAAAAGCTCCAGCCACGGACACAGCCACGACCTCCTTGTCCCTGACAGCCTCGGAGAGGAGGATGCGGTTCAGGGCGGCCTCGTCCAGCTCGAAGGAGTGATCATCCTTGACAATGAGGACCTGCACCGGCCCCGCCTTCCTCACGGACTCCTCCTCCTCGGAGCTCCACTCGTACGTCCTGTCTGCAAAACTACCTGTGAGAAAAGGGAAAACGAGAGGGGTTTGGTGCCTTCCCCTGTGAAAACACGGAAAACGAGAGGGGTTTGGTGCCTTCCCCTGCAAAACTGCCTGTGAGAACAGGGAAAAAACAGAGGGGTTTGGTGCCTTCCCCTGCAAAACTGCCTGTGGGAACAGGGGAAATGAGAGGGGTTTGGTGCCTTCCCCTGCAAAAATACCTGTGAAAACAGGGGAAACGAGTGGGGTTTGGTGCCTTCCCCTGAAAAACTGCCTGTGAGAACAGGGAAAACGAGAGGGGTTTGGTGCCTTCCCCTGTAAGGACAGGGAAAACGAGAGGGGTTTGGTGCCTTTCTCTGTGAAAACACAGAAAACGAGAGGGGTTTGGTGCCTTCCCCTGTGAGAACAGGGAAAACCAGAGGGGTTTGGTGCCTTCCCCTGTGAGAACAGAGAAAACGAGAGGGGTTTGGTGCCTTCCCCTGTGAGAACAGGGAAAACCAGAGGGGTTTGGTGCCTTCCCCTGCAAAACTGCCTGTGGGAACAGGGAAAACGAGAGGGGTTTGGTGCCTTCCCCTGTAAGGACAGGGAAAACGAGAGGGGTTTGGTGCCTTTCTCTGTGAAAACACAGAAAACGAGAGGGGTTTGGTGCCTTCCCCTGTGAGAACAGAGAAAACGAGAGGGGTTTGGTGCCTTCCCCTGTGAGAACAGGGAAAACCAGAGGGGTTTGGTGCCTTCCCCTGCAAAACTGCCTGTGGGAACAGGGAAAACGAGAGGGGTTTGGTGCCTTCCCCTGTGAGAACAGGGAAAACGAGAGGGGTTTGGTGCCTTCCTCTGCACAGAGAGGAGTCAGTGACAGCAGGGCTGGACAGAGATCCAAAACCCCAAATATCCACCCCAAAACGGCACCACTCAGAGCAAATCTGCTGCACCTGCCCTCAGACATCCCAGACATCTCCTTGTCTCTTTGGGGTCATCTGTGCTCCACAGAGGCAGAGAATTCCCTGCTGGAGTCTCCCTTGGCCAAATGCATCCTTTAGATTTTATCCTACGTGGAAAGGAGATCCCTGTGATTTCCTACATGAACACTGCCTGCCATACCACCTCCCTTGGCCCTTTGTCAGCTGAAAAAATAAGTCCAAGCCTTCTCATCATCCCCTCCACCACATTAGCTAGGGATCTGCTCTCCTCTGGACACTGCCCACCAGGTCCTTCCTGCTTCAAAAACAGGAGCAGCTCTCCAGCTGAGGTGTCCAAGGATGGACATCTCTATCAAAAGATGCTGCCTCTGTGTATCCTGTGCCACTGCTGCTCCTGTAGCAATAAATTCCTGCTCCAGCTGCAGCCTGAGTGATGCTCCAAGTGCAATCTGCTGTTCCTGCCATCAAGCCTCAGCATCAGCATCCCCCAGGACACTCCCAGCAGGAATCAGGCCATGCAGACACCAGCCCATCCTGATAAAAGCCATTTCTCTGCTCCCAGGTGGAAAGCACACACAAAGCACAAGCACTGCCCCCTTTCCCACTTGGAAATGGCAAAGTTCCCTGTGGAGCTGCTGCTGGGCTCTGGAGGGATCCCACAGGAGAGTCTCACAGGGCCTGGATGCATTTTAAGACCTGCAGCCCTGGGATTTGCAAAGAACAGGCCAGCTCCAGTAATTTTCCTTTCCTGGTCTTTCCAAACTTTCCAGCAGAGGGAAGAGATGCAGAAGGTGAATTATGTGCCAGCCAGCTCACCTCCAGCCACGTGAAACCTCCTTGCCAGCAGTGAGATGGAAAATTCACCCCACATTCCAACAAAAACTTCCCAGTTTGCTGGCTCGGGCTGTAACTTCCCCAAGTTTTGCCTCAGGCTAAACCTCCTCAGTCTCTGTTTCAGCCCCTGACCTTGGGGACCCAGTTTTGAGCTGTTTCAAAGCACAAGGGCTGTGTATGCACATGCTAAAAGTGAAGTTATAAATATCAAGAGGAATAGGATTTGCCCATTCCGGGCCTCTCTATAAAGAAGCCTCCAGCAGTAACTCCATATTTTAAATAACAGCAGCACTTTTGTGTTTTCCTCAGATCCTGTAAGGAAGTACCAGGATCATTAAGCCTGGTTGCCAGGGGATTTCTGGTGGCTCTTGGACATATACTATGAGCTTTCTTTGCTCACAGCTGAAAGACAAAGATCTTTTCTTTCCATTGCTTGGAGGTTTTCTAGCTAAACAAAAGTCCCAAATGCTGTGAAAAACGAGATTCTCCACCAGACTGCAACACTAAAACCCCCTCAAGCACCAGTCCCTGCCCTGTGTCACTGCTTAGGGGCCTCCAGGAAAGGAAAAATCCTTCCCATTTCAAATCCATGGAGTCAGGATCCAGGCACACATTGCCAAATGAAGGTGTCTGAGCAGGCACACACCAAACACCTTTTCCAGCATTGAGGCATCCCCAGCAGGTAAGGACAGCCAAGGGCCCACAGAGCTCTTTTTAAGCTCTGCCAAGCTGCAAGGGCCATAAAGGATAGGAAATGCCTCCACTCTTGTGGTGTTTCCCAAAGCCTTGCTCAGCTAATCCAAGTCCTATTTCTGTTTTCTTCTTCCAGCTGCGCAGAAAGGACAGTGGAGAGATCCTTGGATAGGATGTGACTCATGGCGGGGGCAGGAAAAGATTTGTAAATCAAATTAAATTCAAATATTTATGACTCTAACTCAGCCAGCAGGGTGCAACAGCTGTGCCACCTTCCCAGACCAGACAAATCCCACCCCAGGCACAGAAACAGAGGGAACTGGGACCAGCACTTTGGCTGAAGCCCCTCTGCTCTGGGACCAGGCTGGGAGAGCTGGGGGTGCTCACCTGGAGAGGAGAAGGCTCCAGGGAGAGCTCAGAGCCCCTGGCAGGGCCTGAAGGGGCTCCAGGAGAGCTGGAGAGGGACTGGGGACAAGGGACGGAGGGACAGGACACAGGGAATGGCTTCAAACTGGGAAAGGGCGAATTTGAGTGGGAGACTGGGAATTGGGAATTCCTGGCTGGGAGGGTGGGGAAACCCTGGAATAGAAGTCCCAGAGATGCTGTGGCTGCCCCTGGATCCCTGGCAGTGTCCAAGGCCACAACGGACAAGGCTTGGAGCACCCTGGGATAGTGGGAGATGTCCCTGCCATGGCAGGGGTGGGACTGGATAAATTTGAGATCCCTTCCAACCCAAACTACTCTGGGATTCCATTATTTATGTTTTACTCATCCTGCACTAGCAATGGACACCAAGATGGGCACAAATCCTTGGATGTCCCTGGATCAGAGAACTGAATGGACCTCCCAGTCCTGGCCAAGGATCCAAGCCCTGGGACAGGGGCTGAGGAGAGGCCCCTGCCATAGGACACCTGGTACCAGATCCCATCTCCTGGTCCTGGATGGGATCTTCCTCTGCCTCTGCTCTTTCCAGCAGCTGAACAACAACCAGTGCAGAAAAAAAGGGATTGTTTTATCCCTTCAAATCATCATAGTCCGAAGGAGAGTAGTTCTTTTAACAGATTTGGGGAGAATGTCTCCAGACACAGAAGTGGCCATGGTCTCCTAGGGGACATCCTTGTTTCCATCACCTGAACACCAGGAAAACCAGGGATTTGCACAACACAAAGCACTGTGAGCAGGATGCATTGATTCCCCAGTTCCTTGGAGACAGCAGGAAAAAGGGATTATATTAAGCAGGTCTCTGAACTAATGTCATCCCTATCTGCTTCTTTCACATAGACCATCTGCAGGCAAACTATCTTTTTCATATTTATATTCATATTTCCATGTGATGAAACTTCCAGGTTCTGTTTGTTAGATTATCTGCCACAATGCAGAGCCAGGGATTATTTTATAAAATGGCTGCACACTACTAAAAATCACTGATTTTAACTGGTCTTTCTGGCCATAAATGAATTATTTGCCTTGAAGGAAGCTGTACCTGGCAGTGGCAAAAACTCAGGCAGCCAAAAAGGAAAGGAAGGAGAGCTCAGCTCTCCTAAGCACACTCTTGTTTTCACTCCTTTTCTCAGCTGACTCCTCCTTTCTCTCAGCTCTCTCCGGCGCCCTGCAATTACGTCAATTCTCCAGCTGCTCATTCAGAAATTGTCGGGCTCCAGCTCCTTTTCCCCATTTCATAACAGCTCATTTCCATGGCTGTGGAAGCCACGTCTCTTTTCCATATGGCAATTCCAAGTGGGAAGGGGAAGGAGAGCAGGATTTGCGTTTGTACTTACTGGGCTGTCAGACAGCATAAAAAAAGCAAAGAATTCTTTAACTGGTCTAAGACTTGCTTTGGACTAAATTAATTAAATTGAGACAGCATATTTCACATTGTGCTTGTGTGTAGACTGACAGACATGGCTAATGTAATTTACTTAATTTATTCTTCTGTAGGAGTTAATTACACGCCACTAATTATGCAATGTTTGGTGCGTGCTTGCTGAAGCCTGTTCTCCCTTTGTCATGGAAGAACAGGTCACAGAAATGCTGACTGCATCCCAGAGTTCCACTAAGGAATTGGCCTTGTCCTGCACAATAAATGCATAAATTTCATTGCAGAGAAGGAAACTCGGCCATGTCCCATCATCTGTGCAAACACTGAGCCTGAGGAAGCCAATTTGCCAGCCCTGCTCTCAGTCTCTCTCAGATCCCAGGAGTCTCAGCTATCCAAGCACTGCCTATGGAAAGCAGGGGCTACAGCCTGAGCTCCAATTCCCCCACTGAAATCACAATTCCAAAGTAGTTTGGGTTAGAAGGGACCTCAAAAATCACCTTGTCCCAGCCCCCTGCCATGGGCAGGGACACCTTCCACACAGAGTACTCCAAACCCTGTCCAACCTGGCCTTGGACACTTCCAGGGATCCAGGGACTTTCTCAATGCCTCACCACTCTCACAGGGAAGAATTTTTCTTCATATTTAATCTAATTTCTTCTTTTTTAGTTTAAGTTCATTTCTCCTATCACTATCTGCCCATGTACAAACTAACTCTCCTTTCTTATAAGCCACTTCCAAGTACTGGAAGGCCACAGTGAGGTCCATGTGGAGCTTTCAAAACAACCCCAGTTCGGATGTCACACACACAGAAACACCAATGCCAGGCAGTGCTGCCATTCACACCAAGTTACTGCATGGAAAACAAACTACCAAGGAGAGAAAATCGAGGTTTGGGGAAGCTTGAACTTTCAGTTATTTCCTTGGAACAGAGTACCCCGTATCGCTGTCTGAGGCTGTTTATCAGCAGCTCCCAGGGGATGGGTTGGAGCAGCAGTGATATCTGTGGGTCCTGTCTGGAGTTTCCATCCCAAACAGATCTCACTGCCACCAACAGCAGCACGAGCCAAGCCCTGAACAGAGCTTGCAGTCAGCCCCCATCCCTCTGGATGCTCTCCAGAGAGCTGCAGCTTGCAGGGAGCTTATCTGCCCTCCACAGCAGCTCTGGGGAACACAGCCAGCCCTCCCCGGGCATCTCCCCTGCTCTGGGCACGTTCAGCCTGGCACACGAGCCCTGCCCTCTGTGCTGAACTCCCTGTGCCAGCCATGATCAGCAGGGCTCTGAGGAGGCTGGGAGGGGCAGGAATCCTCTCCTCCTCTCCACGACAGAGCTCAGCAGCTGATGCAGCCAGCCAAGGGGAAAAATGGGGAATGAAGTGGAAGCGATTCATGTGCATTGAGAGTCAGAGAAGGGCGTTGTCCAGCAGTGACCCGCCCTGGTTCTGCACAAAGGATGCACCCCAAGAGCTGAGCCTGCCCTTTCCAAATTCCCTCAGCAGGGGCAGCCAGAAGGTGTCTAGACAGAGGTGCCCCTGGGAGACAGGGCCTTCCAGAGGGTGGGAAGGGAGCCTGGCTGAGCAGAGCCCTTTCTTACACCACCCCTGCTCTGCAGTCCTGCCTGCACTGCACCCTCTGAAGGTTCCTGGCCAGAAGGTGAGAAACCCTCCCAAGCTGGGTTTAACCACACACACACATTCACCACCCCTTGCTGTGTCACAGAATCCCAGATAGGGTTGGAAGGGATCCTAATGCTCATCCAGTTTCAACCCCTACATAAATAACATTTTCCACTATCCCAGGATGCTCCAAACCTCATCCAACCTGGCCTTGGACATTTCCAGGGATGCAGGGGCAGCCACAGCTGCTCTGGGAATTCCAGCCCAGGGTTTTCCCACCCTCCCAGCCAGGAATTCCCAATTCCCAATCTCCCATTCATCCCTGCCCTCTGGCAGTGAAGCCATTCCCTGTGTCCTGTCCCTCCAGCCCTTGTCCCCAGTCCCTCTCCAGCTCTCCTGGAGCCCCTTCAGGCCCTGCCAGGGGCTCTGAGCTCTCCCTGGAGCCTTCTCCTCTCCAGGGGAACATTCCCAGCTCTCCCAGCCTTTCTCTCCTCCCAGCACCCTCTGCAGGTATTTAATGATTTAATCAATAAATTGATTGAATTATCCCAGTGCACTGGACCAAAACCACCCTGGAACAGCTCCACCAGCCCCTTCCACCCAGCAGCCACAACCCCAGACTGGCTGAGACATGTCCTGGTAGAAAATTTAAATATGAGCCCACACAAAGTCAAATGTCTTGGGGAAGTCCACCCTTATCAGCACAACTGTCCTCAAACACAGCAGAAATGTGGGAAAAGCNCCAATCTCCCATTCATCCCTGCCCTCTGGCAGTGAAGCCATTCCCTGTGTCCTGTCCCTCCAGCCCTTGTCCCCAGTCCCTCTCCAGCTCTCCTGGAGCCCCTTCAGGCCCTGCCAGGGGCTCTGAGCTCTCCCTGGAGCCTTCTCCTCTCCAGGGGAACATTCCCAGCTCTCCCAGCCTTTCTCTCCTCCCAGCACCCTCTGCAGGTATTTAATGATTTAATCAATAAATTGATTGAATTATCCCAGTGCACTGGACCAAAACCACCCTGGAACAGCTCCACCAGCCCCTTCCACCCAGCAGCCACAACCCCAGACTGGCTGAGACATGTCCTGGTAGAAAATTTAAATATGAGCCCACACAAAGTCAAATGTCTTGGGGAAGTCCACCCTTATCAGCACAACTGTCCTCAAACACAGCAGAAATGTGGGAAAAGCAGGATTTGGGGCAGGAAAATTTGTCTGGGGCTCCCACTTCAACAGGAGCACCCAGCAGACACGAACACGAGGCATTACCTGTAGGTCACAGCATCTAAAAAGTCTGCAGGGCTGAAGTCCAGGAGTTTGTAGCCCTCTCTCTTACAGGCCAGGACTGCATTGGGGCCAAGCCAGACACTGCCATCCATCCTGGGGGTGAAATGAACTCCCAGGAATGGGAAACCAGGGATCCAGGGGCAGCCACAGCTTCTCTGGGCACCCTGTGCCAGGGCCTCCCCACCCTCACAGGGAAGATTTTTTTCCCAATATCCCATCTAACCCTGCCCTGTAGCAGTGGGAAGCCATTCCCCTTATCCTGGTACTACCTGGTCTTATAAATGTCTCCCCATGCATCTCCTGCACCCAGCTGGTCTCACAGACACAACCTTCCCTCTACTCTCCTCACACCTCTGCTGGGATTTTTGACATCTCCACAGAACCAGAGGACCTCAGATCCAAGCAGGGGAAGCACCAAACGCTGCCCATCCACTAACCAGAGCCACTGGAACCTGGTAAGTGACACATGTACCTCTGCCAGGCTCTCTTGCTCTGCTGTCCCCTTACCCTGGGGCTGCTGATCTGGGAAATGCAGCAAGGAAGGAGAAGGCAGAGCCAGAACTTACAGAGCCCAACTAGGAAATCATCTGCACCTCCTCAGACTGGGTGTAATCACAACGGCCATGAATCTGTGGAAATGATGGATCAATGACAACCCTGGAGCTGCAGGGCATCAGAAACAGGTCAAGAAAACTGTTGTGGAAAAAGGAGCCCTGTCATTCAATAATCAAGAATGGCAGATAAATAGAAATGGGCTGTTCAGGGACATGGTGGAGGCACCACCCCTGCTTAAGGAAAGCCTGGATGTGGCACTCAGAGCCATGGTGTGGTTACAAGATGGTTTTTGGGACTTGATGATCTCAGAGGTCTTTTCCAACCTAAATGACTCTGTGATTCTGCAAAAGGCCACACTTGGCACTCTCCCTTTGGGATCCCAAGCTGTCCTCTCCAAAGTCAGGGCAAACTCCCAGAGCTCAGCTCAGAGCTGTGTTAACACCTCTGCCAACCCAATCTGCACTCCCACATTCTGGCAGGGACCCCACTCTGCACCCCGGGATGGATGGAGCAGGGAGCTGAGCAGGGTGGCTGCTGCTGCCAGGCTCCATCCTCACCCTTTGCTTTTTTTGGAGCAGTGGAGATGTGGATGCATCTCCTTCCTGCCAGCCCTGAGTCACCCAGCTGGCTGCAGCACAGCTTCAGCCCCAGTGTGGCCAGCTCAGCCCCTTCTCCCTTTGGCAGAGAGAAAAAGGGGATGAACAATTCTGCTGATAGCAGGAGTGGTTTGGGACCTTCCCACTGCTGACAGGAGCAAGAGCCTGGATGATAACTGGCCCCCAAACCTGCCTCTTACAACATCTCAAATGGCAAAGTACAATGTGAAATTCTTAATTACAACACCTACTACATGAAGCTGCAGTGCTTAGCTGGCTCTGAAGTAAGAGCAGCTCCTACTGCTGTCAGATTCCCAGGCTGAGCTTTGGAGACACAGACAGGCAACTCAGAGGGGTTTTTGTAGAATTTTTTCACAAAGTTTGAGGTCAAAGTTACGTGTCTGTGCCCATGACAGCTCACACAGCAGGAATGGCTGAGTCAGAGGGAAGGTGGACACCTCCCACAGTGAGAACACTGCTGGAAAAGCAGCAGCAAAAAGCCCTTTTCTGTCTGTCAGGTGCAACCCCTGAGCCTGCTCCCTTTCCCACATTTAAGCCAAGCCACGCTCCAGGGTAACACAGAATCCCAGAATGGTTTGGGTTGGAAGGGAACTTAAAGAAAATCTCATTCCCCACCCTGTCCAGGGCAGGGACAGCTTCTTCTATCCCAGCTCCAAGCCCCATCCAGCCTGGCCTTGGACACTTCCAGGGATACATCTCCCCCAAATCCCACTTCCTTCCCACACACATTTTCTGCATGGTCCTTCATCTGCTCTGTCAGCAATAGCTTTCCTTCATCTCCACCACCAGTACTGGATTCAGTTTTTTCTGACATGAAATTTTTACCCTTTTGCTGCTAAAATCATCTGAAAATAAAGTTTGGTAAACATGCCATGAAATTTTAGGATGTAACATGAAAGGTAATTACACTCTGCATAAAATGCTTATGTATATAAAGTACTTTAAATAGACTTTATGGGCTTGGCAGAACTCAGCCCCTTCTCCAGAGCTTCCACCCCATTTGGGAGATCTGTGTTCAGTTATTTTCCTGCTGTAACACTTCATTTTTCCTGAACTGATGGCAAATTGGAGCATTTCTGGCAGGAGCAGAGGAGCTGGGGGCTCTCTAGAGTTAAGAAACTTTCAGAAGTGATCTGTGGGACACCTTGTGCCTCGCAGAGCATGACAATACCTGCCCCAGCCTCCAGTCAGTGATCCAGGGGAGCTGATATAAAGCCTGCTGCCTCTGAACATCACCCAGGCCCTAAACAATATTTAATTGTGCTGTTTGTCACCCATGGGCTCAGCAGGGAAAATGCAGCAAGACACAAGCAACGCCACATGCTGCTTCCACCTCTGTTAATCAGGGAGGCAGCCAAGGCCAGGGACACTCATGGCACGGACACGACACGGGGCAGGACAATGTCACCACTCCAAGGCAGGCTCAGGCCATCCTGGTTTTTCCCCAAAAAGAAAAAGTCAGGCTGCTCTTGCTCCTGCTCATCTGGTGGATCCCAGCTCTTCCAATTCCCTGCACAACAACTACAGGAGAGTGACTTTGGATAAGGACATGAAGTGACAGGACACAGGGAATGCCTTCCCACTGCCAGAGGGCAGGGAAAGATGGGAGATTGGGAATTGGGAATTCCTGGCTGAGAGGGTGAAGAGGCCCTGGAATAGAATTCCCAGAGAAGCTGTGGCTGCCCCTGGATCCCTGGAAGTGTTCCAGGCCAGGTTGGATAGGACTTGGAGCAACCTGATCTGCTGGAAAGTGTCCCTGCCCTTTCCATGATTCTATAATCAATTCAGCTTGATATGTTGACTTGTCTCTTCTTTCAAGTCCCAGCATTTTATTTTCTTTTCTCTTTTACAAGTCAGTCATTTTGATTGTGAATATTTCTTGCTTTTTGTGTAAAGGCCCCTCTGTCTGAAACATCTCAGCTTTCACTTGTCAGGTTCCCAGCATTCAGAGTCACAAAGAAATGCCAGGAAGTGGGAACTGAAAATCCATCATAAAAGGGCAGAAATCAAACAACAAACAGAAAGGATGTTAAAGTGGTTAAAATGAAAAACAACCTACCAAAATCAGTTTTCTTCTCAGTTTAACCCATTGTGTGCAGCCTAAGATGTGGCAGTGATGATCCCTGGCCTGTGCTGCAGAGGAGTCCCTTCTCCTCAAAATAGTTCCTGGCTTTTCCTGGCTCCCTTTAGGAGCTCTCCTAAATTCTCTGTCCAGCTTGAAAACCCTCACGAAGAAGTATCTATAACCTCTGTAATCCCTTTTATGGTTTTAAAATTCAATTCTTGATAGGTGGGTCATTCCAGTTTCAACACAAAATTGGCCATGATGGGACACATGAGACTTCACACGATTTGTTCCAGTCTGTGCTGTTAAAAGGAGTGACTGGGAGTAGGGATCTCAATCTGGATCAGAGGGACCAGGCTGCTGAACATCTGCAAGTGCCAAGCACAAAGAATTTCACACAAAAATCAGTGTAATCTATTACAAACCTCCATGAGCTGGCTGGACTTCACCATGCCAAGCAGCACTTGGAGTAACAATCCTTATTTTGGGAAAAGCAGGGTCCACTACTCACAGCAAGAAATTATTTGTGATTTTTTTTTCATCTACAGCTGCCTCAACCATCCAGCTGGCAGCAGTTGTGAGGTCTCTGCACCACTTGGCACATTCAGGAAGAGCCTTAAATGAGGCATAACCTTATGATGACCTTTAGCCCAAGGCTAAATCCTACTCTGGATGCATCACACACCCCTAGAACTCCCGGGGATGTGACAGCCACCCAGCTATGACCAGGGGCAATCCCACATACTCACCCTAATTTGCTCTGTGAGCTTTAGAAAAGCAAATTATTTTTGTGAAACAAAGGAGGGTTACGCTAAGCAGCTGCCTGTTTCCAGGCCTGAGTAACTAGGGCAAAGTTTGATCCATTTCAAAATAGCATTAATATTTTTAATGACCCATAAGCCCATTTTTAGAACAAAGCAAGGACTTTCTCTTTTCTGCCTTAGTTTCAGGAAAAGCCAGAGCCTCCTCCTTTGCCAGCTGAAAAATGTAGCAGTGGAATAGTCACCCCATGGACTGATGTCACCACACAATGCTGCAGTCACTGGATGTAAACACAGCTTTCAAGGCAATGAGGTTTTGTTGTATAAATAGAGTAAATAAATTTATTAAAGGCAGTTTTTTCTTTTTCTTTCCTAATAAAAAACAGAAGCATTTCACTCTCTTAATTTCTCACTTGCATCATCAACCAGGCTGGCAAAGAGCCAGGAAATCCTCTAGGAATAGGTGAACATCTCTGGGACACAGGGAATGATTTGGAGCTGTGGATGGGTGGCAGCAGAAGGCAGCTGATCCCACAGAGATCCACTCGGATCCATGGACGCTTCCAGATTCTCGCAGAGAAGCTCAGGAAGAGTTCATCCCACCAGTGACACATCACATTTCCCAGGAGCAGGGCTGAGCAGCACAGGCTGAGGGATGTGCCCAACTCCCTGGCTGTGCTTCCCAGGACGATGCTTTCTCCTCTTCCATCCAGCATCATTTGCATTCCCTCCTCCTGCTCTCAGGATGTGCAGGGAAGGCCCCGGCGTGTGGACGTGTGTGCAATTCCCAACACGCACGGAGTCAGGGCTGACACGTCTGTCACACGCTCCGCCAGACAAAGCTGAGAATGGCACCACATTCCCTGGCAACTTTTCCCTCCGCTTTACCCGAGGACCTTCATTAAGTCACAGCCACACACGGCACCGATCAAATGAGCTTCGCCCATGTTCTCCCCCTCTCTATCCCAAAAAACCCATCAGCGGCTCAGACACTCCGTTATCCCAGCGCTTCCTCCAGCATGCCTCCGAATGTTAATCATTGCCATGGGAAATCCTATGCTCATCTACACAAATTACAATGTAATTTGTGTATCTAAACATCGCAGCTCAGCTCGCCCGCTCTGCCTGAAGAGCCGGGATACCGCCGGCACCCGCGAGGGAGCTCACACGGAATTACGACTCCCGAGGAAACGGCAAATTACTCTGCTCAAATAACGGGAAATGGCTGGATAAAACCTGATTTCCTACGGAACAGCGGGAAACTGTTCCCAGTGGCAGTGGGTGAAGCGATACATCCCAGGCAGGCTGGAGGTGGAGGAGCCCCTCGCTGGGTGCAGCCCACCTGTGGGAGCAGCCTGGGCTCCAGTGGGAAGCAGCCGCTGCCGGAGGATCCTCTGGAGGGAAGCGAATCTTGCAGGAAGACACCGCAGAACTTCCTCCCGTCACCCCGCTCCGCTCCCCAGGGCTGCCCCGGCTCCCCCGGGATCAGGGGCCGTGAGGGGATGGGGTTAAAACGGGCCCTGGCTGGAGGGTGACTCGACAACTAAACCCTACAGCTTCCCCGAACGGGGAAAACCCTCTGGAGGGGTGACAAGCCAGGGCGGCCTTGTGGCTGTGCCTGCAGGAGGTGGGGTGAGCGGGATCCCTGCTCCGGGTGAGGCGGCGTGAGCGGGATCCCTGCTCCGAGGTGGGGCGGTGGCTGAGGTGACATCCCCCGTCAGGGGCTGAGGGGACAGCAGGGCCAGCGTAAGGGTGTCAGGGCGAGCCGGAGGAGA
>VXBR01005786.1:25091-47427 GCA_013400215.1 Cisticola juncidis | reverse complement strand
TGGAAAATGTCGTCAAGCGTGTTAGCATTTAAAAACACTTATTTTAAAATTCCAGTTAAATCATCAGGCCCAAATTTACCAGAATATTCTAATTATGTAATAACACAAATTACTTGAGCAGCAGGGTTTTGGTTCATTTTTCAAAGAAAAGTGAGGAAGTTGCTGGCCAAGTGCTTGAAATCAGGTGACTGAAGTGAAACTGGTAGATGAAATTGTAGAAAAATATTCTTATTTTTGTGTGAAAAATATTCTCATTTTTGTGTGAAAAATATTCTCATTTTTGTGTGAAAAATATTCTTATTTTTGTGTGAAAAATTTTCTCATTTTTGTGTGAAAAATATTCTCATTTTTGTGTGAAAAATATTCTCATTTTTGTGTGAAAAATATTCTTATTTTTGTGTGAAAAATATTCTTATTTTTGTGTGACGTCTTGCAAAGGTGACATCATTTACGTGAGTTAATCAGTTAAAATGAAGAAAACAATCATTTTAAAAAATCAAACCAAAATTTTTACTCTGTTCTGGCTAAAAATAAAGTGTGAGAGGATGAGATAACTTGCACGATTTTCATCTGTAATGAAATGGCAGCTATTTCCTCTTTACTTCATCAGCAGAAGTGCAAAACATATTTTATCTGTAACCTTTCTAGTGTACCAGCACTTCAGAATTTCAAATTTTCCTCACTAAAAACCTCCTGAAATGTCATTTCTGTTTATTCCAACAGAATTCCAGGTTCTGATTGGGAGTTTTCTCCTGAATTAGAGATACTGCTGATCACTATTTCATCACTGTAAAATGAGGACTGTAAATAAATTAAATTTAAAGTTTATTTTAGTAAAAGCAGCTGTCCCAGTATCAGAAAAAAGCATCAAATTTTACCCATCTCCCACCCCAAGAAGGTGACAATTGATACAAACCAAAGCTTAATTGTAGAACAGAAAAAAACCTTCTATTTTTAGCTAAAATTTCTTTAACTTCTTCAATTACACAACTTCTTTATTAGTTCTATTCTTGTCACTGGTTTATTTAACAATAAAGAACAAAACACTGACCTGTTTTCTTCATCAAGGCAATTTATTCCTTTTAATTTTGAACTTGTGAGTTCATCTCTGAGGAGCTGAAATTTTAAGGAGGTGATTACTGAACAGCTTTGTTGGAGGTAGATTTTTCTACTTAAATCTACATTTCCACCCGAATCTCTCCAGATTCTGTTGGATAAATTAGGATAGGAAAAATGAGTTGATACAAATTTTTACCTTTGGTTTGGAGGGCTTGATATAATTTGCAGTCTCAAAATTCCATTTTTTTCCTTTTAAAATGCCAGTGGAGGCTCCTCAGTTTTGCCTTTCTGAGGAGACATCTCACTATGTGTTAGCTCATATTTACAAAGCAGTAAAAAACCCCTTTTTCTTTGGTAAAGAAGAAAATAATGGTCTTAAATTCTTTTAATTGTGAAAAAGCAACCCATCTTTTCCTTCAGAAATTTGTTTTCTCCCTGCCTAGAAAGCCAGATTTTTTTTTTTTTTTTTTTTGGCAGTGAAAAGAAGACACAGATACTTTCTTTCAAATATTTTGGTTGTCACATCTCTAAGTTCTTTCATCTCTGAGGAATAAATAAATTCCCCTGCAGCTGATGAAATTTATAATCTTTTAATGTTTCTTGGCCTTGTACTCCATCATACTGTGAGGGTTTTTTTTTTTTTTTGCTGTCATGGTCTATGCATTCAGCATAGAAATACAATAAAACTGTTTTTTACATTTATTCTCCCTACCTTCTAGTGAATAAGTCTTTTAAAATCCATCTTGGTTTGTAGTTTAATGCATTTGAAAGTATTTTTAAAAATATTTTACCTATTTTGTACCCTGGCCTGTAAAGCTGTTGTTCATTTTTAAGTATATCCACAGCTCCATGGGCATTTTTTGATTTTCATGATCTTATGTTCAAAAATGTTTATTATTCCCCAGGAAAGTGAGTTATTTCTAGTAGCTTTTCAAACCACTGTAATGCACACAGTTGTAACTTGAAAAAGTTCTTTTCTGGTTTGTTTTTTTTCTCCAGCTGAGTCAAAACTGAAGCCTTTTTTAATGGTTTTTTTTTTTCTCTTGTTTGTATCTTTTGTGCTGCATTAGTTGCTAAATAGTACTTTGTGGTCAGGGCCTGTTTCTAGCTTTAGCTTTTCAGTTTTAGAAGGATGATGCCAAATATTTTGCAAAGAATGATCTGCCAAGAAAATTTCATAGGAGAATAACCAACCTCTGCCTGGAAGCACATAGCTGACTTTTGTTATTTTTCTCCCCCTAAATAAATGTTAAGATGTGCATTGATCTTTATTATTGTTATCTTTATTGCCCCAGGTCTTTATCCTTCAATAATTATCACCAGGGATGAGAATTAAATGTTTTTAGTGGCTGCTGAGACTTGTAAAACCCCTCTGCTTATCCAAATCCCTGGATTTTTTTGGAGAATAAAGGGAGTTGGCTTCACATCATTAATGAGCTGTTAATCCCTTATTGCTTGAGTTAATTGGCCTTGAGTAAGAAAGTGTCAGAAGTCTCTGAGTGAAAGGTGGATTCTCCTCCTCCCAATTTTCCCTGCCAGAGATAAACTATCTAAATTTCACCAATTGCCAGCAAAAGTAAATACATTTAAGCCTTATTTGCATTATAGCTGTGGTCAGGAGTGCCAGTGGTGGATCTGGGATTCAGGTTTTAATGTGGAATTTATTTAAAAGCTGGGACTTGGGCATATTCTGAGTTCTGTCCTCTCAACAGGGGAAGCTGTAACTGTGGAAATAGGGAGTGACAGTGGGAATTTTTCAGCAGCCTCGTGCTGCTGCATGTTCTGAGGACTGGCAGGATCCATCTGGAGAGCGCCCACTAAATCAAATATTTGTCCTTGTACAATATTCAGCTCAGAGATCCAAAGTGATGGCTCTGTTACAGCTACAGAATAAACTAGTAAATAAATAAACCGGTAAAATTAGCGTGGCAATCTTCATTTTGGGTGTATCCCAAAAAGCAGTGACTGCTGGTTAATTCTCTTTCAGTGTCTTGAATCTATAAAGTCTCTGTTTAGGAAATAGTTTCTGAAAGCCTTTGTGCCTTCCATTATAAAGGAGTCTGGTACTGCTCTCCATCTCCAAAAATACAGCTGGGAGATTACAGGGGGAACAATTTCTCTGGATCTTTCTGCTTCCTAAAAGACAAACAGCCCTGAAAATCAGGCATGGTGTTCAGGGGTCTTTTTCCAGCACTTTCCAGACTTCTGCCAGAGGTGTGAGCAGAGTGAGGAGTGGAGTGTCCCCATGGGCAGGGACAGCTGGAGCACCAAATTGCTGAAGGAAAAGATGGGTTGCTTTTTTACAATTAAAACCAAAAGAATTTAAGACCATCATTTTCTTCTATACCAAAGAAAAAAGGTTTTTTTACTGCTTTGTAAATATGAGGTAACACACAGTGAGATGTGTCTCCTCAGAAAGGCAAAACTGAGGAGCCTCCACTGGCATTTTAAAAGGAAAAAAATGGAATTTTGAGATTGCAACTGTTATATCAAGCCCTCCAAACCAAATGTAAAAATCCATATCAACTCCTTTTTCTTATCCTGATTTATCCAACAGAATCTGGAGAGATTCGGGTGGAAATGTAGATTTAAGTAGAAAAATCTACCTCCAGCAGAGCTGTTCAGTAATCACTTCCTTCAAATTTCAGCTCCTCAGAGATAAATTCACAAGTACAAAATTAAAAGGAACAAGCCATAAAAAGAAAACAGGTCAATGGTTTTTGCTCTTTATTGTTAAATAAACCAATGATAAAAATAGAGTTAATAAAGCCTGGAGAAGAGAGGATTGGGGTGACTGAATTGTGACCTGTCAGGACCTGGAGGAGACAACAAAAAGGATGGAGAGATTTAGAGCAAGGTCCTGGAGTGACAGGACACAGGGGAATGGATTCCCACTGCCAGAGGGAGGGTTGGATGGGAAATTGGGAAGGAATTGAACAATCTTTAAGGTCCCTTCCAACCCAAACCATTCTGGGGTTTTGTGATTCTGTGATATTTATTTCTTTCTGGCACAAATCAGCCTGTCATTAATATTTGCCAGAGTTGTCCACTTTGGGAGTTTTTCTAAGCTTTCATCCATTCCTTTTACATTTTTAATCCATGCACAGACCTTCAGAGGTGAAAGAATGTTCAGCATCTCTTACAGAGACACTCTCAGCACCAAGCAGGAGGGACTTACCCAGTCTCAAACTCTCCTTAGGTTTTCTTGGCATGCGGATGTGGGGAATTTTATCCTTGATTTTACTTATTTTGTCTTCTATGAAAGAGGGGTTAAACCCCCAAACCAAGAGCTGCAGCTGTGTGGGGTTGGTACAGGCACCATTTAGAGAGCAGAATCCATGGATTGAATGCCATTATTAGGAGTCTTCTAATTAGGAGGGTGTTTTTTTGGGATGTGCTGGTCCTGGGAGAGGAACCAACACATTCTACTCACTCCAGAACTGGGGAGCAGTTGTGGAAGCTGCTGGTTTTGGCTGGAGCCAGGACAGGGGATTCTTCCCTTTGACACCATCCTAACACCAAAATTTGGCTCTGGCCTCTCTGCTTGGCTTAACCTGCAGATTTTCAAGGATGTTTTTTTTAGAGCTTTCAGAGAGTTTGGTTTCTATTACAAAAGTACTTTCTTAATGTGCAGCACTGCAAAAATCTGCTTTGTCCTCTTGTGAAGGATGGCAGCTTTAAGTTCACACAGTGCAGATGAACTCTTGTTGCTGTTAATCTGGGCTTTCTGAGTTGTTTTCTGGCTTCAACTGACATTTTGGGAATCCTCAGCTCTACTTTGGGGTGTTGAACTGACCTGGTAAAGGGATTGTGTTTGAGAAAAGCAAAAATCCCCTTTAGAGTCATTAAGAGTATGTTACAAATACTTGTTTTTTCCAGCTCTAGTTACAAAACATTTTTAAAATCTGTCAGATTTATGTAAATCACAAGTGTAAGCAAAATTGTATAGTTAATTGTGATAATCACTAGGGAATATTTATTTAAACTTTTGCATTAGGACATAATTCTAATTCTAGAATAGCAGATCACCATCCACCAAGAATTCCCTGTTTTTATGGTTTTAGGGCAGCCCATAAAGTCTGTCAGATTTATGTAAATCACAAGTGTAAGCAAAATTGTATAGTTAATTGTGATAATCACTAGGGAATATTTATTTAAACTTTTGCATTAGGACATAATTCTAATTCTAGGGCAGCAGATCACCATCCACCAAGAATTCCCTGTTCTTACGGTTTTAGGGTCACTTCAGCTGGGTGAGAGCTCTTGACATGGTAGATGTGATTTCACAGATGTAGGAAGGTGAATTCAAGGGTCTTTTTGATGATGCTGTGAGATCTGGAAATGAAAACTCAGCACAATGGGAATTTCCAAACCACACAGAGCAGGTTACGAGTTACAAAGTGTAAGAGGTCAGGAACTGGGAAGCAGAGGAGCTCATTTCACTCCCAGGGCAGGAGGTCAGGTACCTTTTGAAGGGATATTCAGTGTCTGGGGACAAGCAGGCAGCACTTGAGGCAGCAGAAGATCGTGGTCAGTGGTGAGTGAAGCTTGGCAAGGGCTGAATAAGCTGGGGAGGGACGGGAGGGCTGCCACGGGAGCTGCAATTATAATTTGATTAAACGAAGCCACGCTCCAGCAAACAGCTCCTCTGCTGAATGGGGCTGTTGATCCAAGGCTGGAGATGAGACAGTGGCACTGGGGACAGGAGAGGATTTCACCATGGAAATTGAAAAGACTAATTTGGAGCCTGTGAGAGGGATATTGCTGCATGAATTTTCCCTTTCTGTTCCTCGCTGGTTGGGAGAAAGTGGCAGGAAGAGGACACTGAGCTCAGATTCAAATATCCAAAACTCCCCATTTTTGACATCTCACTCAGTGGCTCAGCACTGTGGACCCCCTGGGCTGGAACTGGCTTGCACTCTTGAAAACAAATAAAACACAAGTGCAGAGTGCATAACTGGTTCTGAAACCAGTTCTCTGTGTTATTTCTGGTTGTTGGCTACAGAAAATGTCCTTTGCAGAGTGTGTTTTGTCAGGTGTGGTGTTTGGGTGTGCGGTGGGAAGCGTCGCACACAGGGATTGCCACGGGGCTCACCTCGGGTTCCACTGTCCCACAGCAGCTCTTTGGGAAGAAAATCAAGTCCCAGTGGGAAAACCCAATGATTTTTTGTGTGTAATATTATAAAACTCTCCCAGCTCCCCAAAAAATAGTGCTACTAACAGTGGTGCCACATTAGGGGGTGGGATGTGCTCAGTCACAACACAATAGGATATCAACAAAAAAACCCAAAAAACAAAAAGCAAAAAACAAAAACAACAACAACAACAACAACAACAAAAAAAGAAAAAAGAAAAAAGAAAAAAAAAAGAAAAAAAAAGGAGGAGTACTTGTGTTTGTACTTTGAGTTTTGTATTATTTTGAACACAGATTCCATGTGATGTTCCCCAGTGTTAGTATTCAGCTGCTAAAATATTCTGGAAGAGCTGTGCTCAGTGGGATGCTGTCATTCATCCTCTGTCAGGATGTGGGACAGCTGAAGAAGTGACCAAAAGGCTGCTGCCAAACTCTTCTTTTCTCAGTAAATAAACTCTGGAAATGACATTGAGCAAAATAAAATTTGACTGTGGATCAACTCATTCAAATACATTCCTGTTCTGATCCCATTCTTGTGTGGCTCATGTTGGAGCTTTGCAATCCTTCTGCCAAAATCCTGCAGTTTTAGTTTTCATTCTATAGAGAACGTGATTTTCAAGTTTTCAAGTTTGAGTCTCATGAAATAAAATTAGGATCAATACTAATAAAGGGCAAAAGCTGTGTCTTCCTCTTGGAGGAAGTCTTACAGCAAAAATATCTTGGGAATTTGGGATCTACTTCTGTCGTTGGGGCTGGACCACATTGCTGATGGAGATGTGGACACCAACACTGAGTCTGTCAGCCTTTAATGTCAAATGAATTCTTAGGAGAGTTTATTAAATATTGTTAGGATCAAGGCCAGAAGAATTAAAGACAATAAGACATCTAATAAGTTTTATCTTCCTTAAAACTGAAGTATTAGATTTCAGAAGAGATCATCAAGGTTCATGATTTTTATGTCATCCTAATGGGATAAATGTATATAAATTACTGTTTTCTTTGTCAGTAATAGCTCACAAGATATTGAACAGGTCTGGATTACTTGGCATGAAGTAGCAGCTTCCCTGGCCTCTGTCTGGTTTCAGCTCATTTTAAATTGTCTTGAAATACAGAGGAAATTTCAAGGGATGAGGAGGAGGCAGATACTTTGCTGTTGGGCTCAGAAAACATAAATAACATGAGTTGAAGAACTGTAATTTCTTAGCCTGTAGTTCCCCCTCTGCAGAAGTACATGAATGAGACAGACTGATAGATCATTAACTAATTTTTCACATCAGGGACTGATATTTTTCTCAGATATCATTTCTAGTCAAATTTCAGGTTTGATTCACAAAGCCACATTGATGTGGTGCCTTCCTGTCTGAGACTTCCTTGGTAACTGCACAGTTCTTTTTTTAAAAAACATTAGAATGCTGCAGACTGCAGTGACTCGTGGGAAATGAGGATTTATTTAACCAACACATCCCAGAGTGATCTGAGGAATCCTGATCTGACAGTTTTCATATCTAGGTGTGTACAAGGAGAACCAGTTTTTAGTCCTTGCCTTGTTGCATTTTTAATGAGAGCAGTAATTAATTATTGATGGAGTGTGCAGCTGGCAGGTGGGAGAGGGGAAGGTGGAGCTGTGTGTACCTGGGCAAAGCTGCTGCAAGCCAGGAGGAGGGAACAAAAGCCTCTGGTGACATTTGGGTGACGTCCCTTGGGAAGGTTTTGGGTGATTTGCTCACAATGCCAGTGTCTAGACTGGAGATCTGAACCCATTCCTTGTCTGTGAGCATCCACATGAGGATTTTGAAGATCAGGGAATAGTTGGGATTTTGCCAAGTTAATGATCACGTGTGGTCTCGGTGTCATCAGCTCAGGAATGTGTCTGGTGGAAGATGAAATCTGTAGGACCAGAAAATGCAGTGGCTCAGACAATTTGATATGTTCAGGTCATAAATATCAACCCAGTGGGGACTTCTGTGTTCCAGCAGGCAAAGTGTGATGGTTGAAACCCAAAATAGGCCCTGTCCAAGCTATAAATGAGCTTAATGGGGATATTGGAAAGCAGCAGGACACGATTTAGTGCAATTGTGTCGTGTGGCAGAGCTGAGAGCCAGGAACTGCAGTGATCCCCAGCCTGAACCTTCAGATCCCAGCCAAGCAGACCTTTGGCAGACTCCATCCATTCCTCCAGGCTTCAGCTTGACAGTGGCACTCACTGCTTGTATGGAAAAGGAATATTTGTGAGGAATATGATCCTTTTCTTAACCCAGAAGTGAAGCTGATACTCTGGAAACAGCGCAGGCGACTTTATCTGAAGAGCTGAGCTGCTCCTGGATAAAAGTGTGGATAGTGGAGCATCCCTGGCTTCACTGAGGCAGAGTTTGTGTCCCTGCTGGGAACATCCCTGTTTCATCTCAGGGTTGTATCTCCCTGAGATTCTTCTCGGGGTTTCTGTTCCCCGGGGTATCAGGGTCTCCTCCAGGGTTGCTGTTCCCTGGGGATTTCCCTGGGGTTGCTGTTCCCCGGGGTAATCAGGTTTTCAGTCTTCTCTTTTCCCTGGGTGTTTCACACCGAAGCCAGAGATGACAAACTGAGTCCAGCAGTGTTATCAAGGCTGTTTATTCTAAATTATCTCTCAGTTCTTGTCCAGCTCTGCAGGGCACCCCCAGCAGAGCAGGACACGCGGGGACTGGGGCAGATCAGAGATCCCCAAACCTTCAGTACCACCCAACCACTGCCCAAAATGCACTTTTTATTTACAAAATTTTACCAATACTCACTGCCTATGCTAACATGTCATTTCTACTCTAAACCAATCTCTAAAATCCAACTCAGCAAAAGATGGGGGACGAGAGCAAGAACAAGGAGCACAGGGGCCACTCCCCAATTCCTCCAGCTTGTCTCTTCAGCCCCAGATACTAAAAATCCCAGATTCTACATTTCCATTCTATGATAAACTAAATACTGCTTATTTTAAATTCTCTCAGCTTGTGATTCTTCATCCACTGTGGGCATTCACTGCCATGGCAGGGATCAGAGGCAGTGTCCTCCTGGGCTCTGTGTGAGGCTCTGACCCCCCTGTACAGATCCCAGACCCCCTGTCCTGTCCCCAAACCCTCCAGGGTGGCCACAGGGATGTCCTGGACTCAGACAGTTTCCTGGAGTGACAGGACCAGAGCAGCCCTAATCCTGTATCCTGCTGGGCTCCACCTGCTCTTTTGGGATTTTGAAGGACACCACGGATTTTGCTGTGGTCTGCAGACACCTGGGTGGGACGGGGCTTTCAGAAGTCGTGAATGTTTCCTCTGTGGTTTGCAGATGACTCTCAGTGATTTGATCTGCCTGTGTCTGGGTCCTTTGTAGAGTTGTTCAGGTTCTCTCAGAGATGAAGTTGAGTCATATTTGAGTCCTTTGCCTGCATTTTGACACCCATCTCATGTGTTAGCACTGCAGGACTTTGCAGGGCCAACCATCATTGGGTTGGGTTGGGTTTGGTTTGTTTTGGGTTTTTTTCCTGGTTGGAAAGCTTTTCCCTATTTTGAAGCTTGACTAAGTGTTGATAAAACTGAGGGTTAATCCTTCAGGCTCTTGATTTTCCTGTTTTAAGACTTCTTGTCCATGCACAGGAGAAGAGTTTTCTGCAATGAGTCCCTTCACAGGGTCAAAATTCCTTTACATCCTCATAGTCCAAATTGATTTAACTTAACCCAGTTTTCCCTCTGTTTTCTGTGATCCACCTCTTCACCAGATTTCAGCTGTTCAGAAGACTCTGTGTATTTGTTAGGGTAAGAATGAAACAATTGGGGTTAAACTCCTGTAACTCTTGGATGCTCAGCCACAATGCCTGATTAAATCAGGTTGTGGCTCCTCAATAATAGTTTAGCTCTGGTGATGGTGCCTGAGTGATTTAGTTACTAGAAAATGTTCATGAAATCCCCTCTTAAAACTTTCTATATCTGAGGTTCCTGTAAAGCCTGAATTCTCAGTTGAAATTTGGAGCATATCCAGAGGGGACAGTTCTGTGAAGGCATAATTGGAGCCTCTTTTTCTGAGGAGGAGGATTTTGGGGAGCAGGGAAGGAGTTTTCAGAGTGAAATTCTTGCAGGGAGCTGTGACTCAGCCCTGCTGCAGCTGCAATGCTTCTCCTGCCCCTGTCAGTTCCACTTTTGGAGCTCACTGAAATGGGTGAGCCCTTGATACATCCTTGAGTGCCTGAAACTTCCCTTAAAATGGTGTTTGAGAGGCAGAAACTCTAATTTCCAGGTTCAGGTTGGACATGAGGAGGAATTTCTTCCTTGAAAGGGTGATCAGACATTGGCAGGGGCTGCCGAGGAAGGTTTGGAGTCTCCATCCCTGGAGGTGTCCAGGGAATGTCTGGATGTGGCTCTCAGTGCCCTGGGCTGGGGACAAGGTGGTGACAGTCACAGGCTGGATGAGCTTGGAGAGCTTTTCCAGCATCAGTGATTCTGTGATTTGCTGGTAGATGTTTTAAAGCACTTCACAATTCCAACCAGGCTGGGGCTGTGCTGATTCCAAACCCACATTATCCCCACTCATGTTGGTCTCAGCTTTGCATTGTATTTATATCAGACAACATCACATTTTTTGCACAATCTGTAAGACTGTGAGGTGCCTTTGAATTGCAGTTAAATATTTCTTAACTCTCTTGTTTCAGGCTAGAAATCTTCACACAGGAGAACTGGCTGCTGTAAAAATAATCAAATTAGAGCCTGGTAAGTTTTACATTCTTTCCTGTATTTTTGAATCGCGTTTTCATTTTTTTTCCATGTGTTTATTTTCACCCACTGTGAAGTTCTAGACAAAAGAAGTGCTTGGGGTTGTTTTTTGCTTCTTTTTTTTTGTAGTTTCAATGGTTAGATGAACAGGAAGCCCTGCAGGATGTACCACTGCTCTTGGCTGTGTCAGGCTCACTATTTCCTTGTTTGTTCTTATCTGCCTGATCAATTGCTGCATGAAGAGATGTTGCAATTACAACGTTTTGTTAGTACAAAGAGGAGATCAGGGACAGATGGTAAATTGTGAGATCTGAGGAGCTGAAAGGGGGAAGGGATCAGGCAGTGATCCTGACTCCCACCAGAGGTGCACTGAGAAAAACAGAATTTTCCTGTGTCATTTAAGCTGTGCTGAGGGAGGATGGCTCCTACTGTCACTTCCCCATGGAGTTTCTGCCACTCCTCCTAAAAGCAGGAGACCCAGGGGATCTCCCTTGCTGAGCTGGAGTTTAATCTGAGTCCTGCACAGAGAACTCAAATCTGAAATTGTGTCCTGAGTGGAAATCATAGGATCTTAAAATGGTTTATGCTGGAAGGGTCACAGAATCCCAGAGTATTTGACTTGGAAGAGAACTTAAAGACAATCCAGGGCTGAAGGGCCTGAGGAGAGGGTTAATTTTTATTTCTGGTTGGCTCTGTGCAGAAAAAGAAACAGATTTGAAGGGTGAGAAAAAGCATGGAGAGAGTCAGGGAGAAGTGAAAACCACTGCCCTTGGGTGACTGTGACTGCTCAGCCCCCTGGCATAGCAGGCTGGGTTTGTTAGGTGATAAGGTTAATTAGGTTAATTAAGCAGTGGGAACACAGTGGGAATCCCTCAAACCCTGTTTGGAATTCTGTGGCCAGAGTTTGGGGCAGTGGAGAGCAAACCACTCTCCCCAGCAGGTCTGTGCTGAGGCACAGCAATGCTTTAGTGACAGAAAAAGGACAATAATCACCCACTGCTACCTTGGGGAGAGGCTGCCTCCAGCATTGTGCCCCTGCAGCTAATCCAGATGAGGTGTATCTGGTTTTATTCTGAATTTGAAGAACTGTTTTGAAAGCTGAAGTGAATCAGAGGACAAATCCTCTGTTGATAGAACTGAGGGAGGAGCAGGATTCTGCCTTTCCTTGGTGCTGCTTAAAAAATACAGTGATAAATGCAAGACTCTGGTCTCTGAGAACCCCATTTTAATTACCACTGATGACCATGTCTTGTCTTTAATTACATTGGTCTGATCACCACAGGGAAGCAATTTTTTCTAATTTGTTTTGGTTTTTTAATCCATCTTCTTTTAAATGTTGCCAACCTGATCTCCATCCATCACATGTACACCCACAGCCTCTTGGCAGGAATCTTCTAGGATGTTTGGTTTTTAAGGAGGATTCACAGTGTTTGTTTATTTATTTACTTACTCCTTTTTAGTTCTCATGTTTGAAATACTGCAGATTTTTAAAGAAATTAATGATTGGCTGCTACACTCTTCAATTTCTGACTAATTTTAAGGGGTTTGAGTAGTTGTTGAAGACTGTAAATTGCAGGGCACTGTCAATTCCTGGACCAGGTCAGGAGCTGTTGGAATTACCTGTGGTGGTTTAGTGGGAAGGGCAGCCCCTCCAAACACCAGCACAAGTTCCTTTCACACAGTAGGGCACAGCTGGAATAAAATTATTAATAAATTCCCTAAGTTAATCAGTGGAGAAATAGGCTTGAAGTTACATACAGCATCTTCTGGAGAGGAGGAGGTGTCTCATCAATGGCAATTAATTAGCTGATAGAAAAAGAGTTCCAAACTCAACACTTGCTTAATACATAGATGGGAATTGGGAGCAAAAGACAAAAAAGGCTCTGAAGCACAGAGTGCTCTGGAAGGGTGAGGAATGTGTTGAATGAAAGCTGAAGGAACTGCACTCAGTGAAATGGCAGGATTTGAGGAAATTCAGGATTTTGCTGGCATGGCAGGGGTGACTCCTGCTTTGTTCCTGTTCCTCCCTATTCTCCTGCAGGTAGTGAGTGAGTACCCAAAGGGACTCCAGCTGAAAACAGATCCCAGCATGGATTTATCTTTTATTATTCTCTTTGTCTCTTCCCCAGACAAAGAAAACAAACTCAGCTTCGGAGGTTGCTGTCACTAATTTATCTGAATTTGGGGCAGTTCTCTAGGTTTGCTCCCACAGTCACTTGGAGTCAAAATAGTGTTTTTCCCTTTTTTTTTCTTTTTTTTTGGCATAGACTTTGGAGAGCATTAGGCAAAAGTATTATGGCACGCTAATGACATTTCCCAGCATTCCCTGAGTACAAATGCTTCAAATAACTTGGGAGCCAATTCTATTTCAGAAACTAATCCAACTGTACTCAGCAGCACAGCAGCCAAAACTGTCTGAAACACTAAAGCCTCTTCCTTCTATGGGTTTAGCAGATGAATCAAGAGGGGACTCAACACAAAGAGGGAACTATTTGCCAGTGGAGTTTTCAGCCTGGAACTTTCTCCCTGGGAGAATATCATCAAAATTATTTTTAAATATGCTAATGTCTGTTTTAAATACTGCTGTCGTGATAAATAATGCTGTCTGTAGTGTTCAGAACTTTCTGCAAGGTTACAGAAGAATCTCACTGGGTTTTGGGGTTTTTTTTGTCCAGTGATTGCATTTTCCATTGGAGATGCTAGAAATAGCCAGATTTCAAGTTGGATCTTAAACTGGACATGGAGCTGTAGGAGGCAGAGTCATCCAGAGGTGTGAGGTGTGTGAGGTGTGCTCAGTGCACTCCAAGCCAGATCTGCCTCATGAGGTGTGTGCTGAGTGCTGTGGCTCAGCTCAGGAAAGTTTTTCCACACAGGCCTGAGTCAGGGTCAGAGGAGGGTCTGGCCCCTCTGCAGAGCTGCACTGTCAGCCCAGGGGATTCAGGCAAGGCTCTCAGAGTTTCTTTTCCCTGAGATTCTCCTCGGGGTTGCTGTTCCCTGAGGTAATCAGGTTTTCTGTCTTCTCTTTGCTCTGAATGTTTCACACTAAAGGTAGAGTGGACAAGCTGAGTCTGTCAGTGCATGTTCTAAGGTTTTTTATTTTCATTATCTCAGTTCTGTCTCAGCTCTGCAGGGCATCCCCAGCAGAGCAGGACACGCAGGGACTGGGGCAGATCAGAGGGTCCCAGACCCTTTGTACCATTCCCTGACCCAACCACCGTCCACAATGAACTTTTTATTTACAGAATCTTACCAATACTTACTACCTACACTAACATGTCATTTCTACCCTAAACCAATCTCTAAAATCCAACTCAGCTAAAGATGGGGGACAAGAGCAAGAACAAGGAGCACAGGGGCCACTCCCCAATTCCTCCAGCTTGTCCCTTCACCCCCAGATACTAAAAATCCCAGATTCTACATTTACATTCTATGATAAACGAAATACTGCTTATTTTGAATTCTCTCAGCTTGTGATTCTTCACACACTGTGGGCATTCACTGCCATGGCAGGGATCAGAGGCAGTGTCCTCCTGGGCTCTGTGTGAGGCTCTGACCCCCCTGTACAGATCCCAGACCCCCTGTCCGGTCTGCAAACCCTCCAGGGTGGCCACAGGGATGTCCTGGACTCTGACACAAGGCAGTCTCATTTTCCATATAATAAATTCCCCAAGGATGACATGAGCCATGGAGAAGAACCAGCCTGAGGCTGATTCAAACTAAGCCTGAGGCTGATTTAAGCTAAGCCTGCTGGGCTCAAACCATTGTTGGCAGCCTCTGGGGTTGAAGAAATATGAAAATAACTCCTCATTACCACACAGACTTCCATGCCTTGAAGCCTGGTTGGGTTTGGGATCATGTCTGGGGATGAATGCCTGAGGTTCCAGAGCCATCAAAGTCTGGACATGGCCTGTGTGTCCCATGCCACAACCTCAAAGCTCCTCAAGCCCACACAGAGCAAAGCAGAGGCAGCATGGACTCAAATCCAGAGTGCTCAGCATTTTAATTAATTCAACATACTGAAATAGGGTCAGATTTTATTTATTTATTTTATTAGTCCTTATAATAAGTTATAATCCACTGTTCTTCCTAAGAAATGTGTGAATCCAGAGCAGGATCTGGGTAGTTCAGGTTTTCACTTAAAAGAGTTTTTGGGATGGGGAAAGTCAACAGAAGGGGTTGTGGTGGGGGCAGGAAGTGCTACAAGTAGGGAAGAGGCTGGAAAGTCACACATTTTAGTTGGAAACTAATGCAGAGTGTGACATTTGGGGTGAATTAGGAGACCACATCATTTGCCAAAATACATCAAGAAAAATAGCAATAATGAAGAGGGAGAGTGGAAATTAAAGACTGAGCTGTACAACAGTGAGCAGGTTAGGCAAGGAGAGAAGAAAAGAAACTGCTAAGAGAGAGGAATCCCAGAAATGCCAGAATCCCAGAATGGTTGGGGTTGGAAGGGACTTTGAGGATGATCCCAATCCATCCCCTGCCATGTCAGGGACACCTTCCACTATCCCAGGGTGCTCCAAGCCCTGTCCAGCCGGGCCTTGGACATTGCCAGGGATCCAGGGGCAGCCACAGCTTCTCTGGGCAATATCAATTATATATCATAAATTGGACTGAGGCAGAAGAGAAGATCCTCAGGGAAATTGTTCTGGTGTTGGAACTCACTCCAAGCTCTGGTGGGCTCCTTGCTGAGGAGCTGGTGGCTGCACATCACCATCTGAAATATTTTGTATCAGCAGAGAGATAATGAGGACCATCAGTGGTTAGCAGTTGGCAGCTCCATGCCCAGCAGGAAAATGTGCTGCTGGAAACATCACTGTTTCCAAATTGCTGCTTCCTGCTTGGAATCGGGTTTCTGGAGTTTCAAGTTGGGGGAATTGAAATTCTTTCTGTCAGACTGCAGGTTTCCATGAGTCCTGTGAAAAGCAGTCTGGATAAAACAGCATATAAAAAAAACTTATACAGAAGATATGAATAAAACAGGGTGAAAGATCCTGCATTTTGGGAAAGCCATCCCTTTCATCAGCACAGCCTGCACCTTCCTGAGGTACAGGAGAGTGGTTTGGAGTGACTGACTGGGATCTGCTGAGCACAGGGATGTTGGAAAGTCAGCAGAGACCTTCAGATACATATATATATATATATATATATGAGAGGCTGGGAGAGCTGGGGGTGCTCACCTAGAGAGGAGAAGGCTCCAGGGAGAGCTCAGAGCCCCTGGCAGGACCTAAAGGGGCTCCAGGAGAGCTGCAGAGGAGCTGTGGATGTTGCTTGGCTGTGCAGTTTGTGGGGCAGACAAACAGTTGTCATTCCCATAGGGATTCCTCTCCTTGTTTGGGAACTCAGTTTGTTGAAATAAATGTTTGAGGAGTGGTCCTAGCAGAGGCTGCAGTGGTGTGACCCTGCTCTTGGTCCTTCAGTGTCCCTCACAAGTGGCCCTCCAATCTTGTTGTTAAATGTCATCTCATTTTTAAATTACAAATGTTAATTATAGTATTAAAAATCCCAAATATTTATGACAGTATTAAAAATCCCAGGTCAGGCTGCCTGGAGAGGTTTGGGAGTCACATCTCTGTGTCCATCAGCGTGGTGGGGACTGTGACAGGAGTGCTGCACCTTGAAGGTCCTCAGATGTGTCTCTGTCCCACCCTGTGGTGACACTGGGATGTCTCTGAGTGCCATCACTTCTCCCTTTGTCCCTCCCTCTGCTCCCACACAGCACCAGCCCCGTGGTGCAGAATAAACCAATTTAAAACAAAACCAGGGAATTTCTCCCCCTGGATGTCGCCTTTTGGACAGCAAAAGGATTCCCAGCTCTTCCCAGGGATAGCTGTGACAAGTGACATCCCACAGGATGGGACCACTCAGAGCACAAAATCTGTGCAGGAATAAATTTGACTAAAACCCACCTCAGGAATGCCCAGACCCAGCAGGGCTGTGGGAGGGGCACTGCAGCCATCAGAGCCTTGCTAAAGGAAACTAAACTCCCCTCCCCATGTTCCTGATGTCAGATTGTGGGAGACATTTGGCACTCCAAAAGCAGCCAGACTTCCAAAATGTGGCATCTTGCATGTGGGATCAGGGCTGCAGTGCTCTCCATGCAGGAGAACTGGGCAGGGTCTCTCTGCATTCCAGCTCTGCATAAATCCACAGAATCATGGAGTGGTTTGGGTTGGAAGGGACCTTAAAGCTCATCCCATTCCCTGCCATGGGCAGGGACATCTTCCACTGTCCCAGGCTGCTCCAAGCCCTGTCCAGCCTGGCCTTGGGCACTGCCAGGGATCCAGGGGCAGCCACAGCTGCTCTGGGAATTCTATTCCAGGGCCTGCCCCCCCTCCCAGCCAGGAATTCCCAATTCCCAATCTCCCATCCATCCCTGCCCTCTGGCAGTGAAGCCATTCCCTGTGTCCTGTCCCTCCAGCCCTTGTCCCCAGTCCCTCTCCAGCTCTCCTGGAGCCCCTTCAGGCCCTGCCAGGGGCTCTGAGCTCTCCCTGGAGCCTTCTCCTCTCCAGGGAACATTCCCAGCTCTCCCAGCCTCTCACTAAGGTGAGCTGTGCCTGAGTAATAATTCACACTCTTGATGTGCCACCAGTTTGCTCCATAATCTCCCATTTAAACACAGATTTCTCATGAATTTACAGCCCTTACCTTGCTCAGCCTCTGGGATAGACTGAGATGTCACCCTCCAGCTCAGGGCTGTGGGTTCCTGCAGTTCCCTCCCTCCAGCTGGGGACAAGCAGCCCCTTGTGCCATCCAAGGAGAATATTCCATTTTGTGCCATGGTGTGTCCTGCGTGTCCCTCCCTGCAGAGCTGGAATTCCACAGAACAGGAGGCTGCGGTGACTCAGTCCCTGCTCTGGGCCTTGCAGCATTCCCTGATTTATATTCCCAAAACTGCCAACATGGCAGCAGGCAAATCCAAATTTTCCCAATTCCCTGTTACCACTGCTGGAGTCCAGGACATCCCTGTGGCCACCCTGGAGGGTTTGGGGACCGGACAGGGGGTCTGGGATCTGTACAGGGGGGTCAGAGCCTCACACAGAGCCCAGGAGGACACTGCCTCTGATCCCTGCCATGGCAGTGAATACTCACATGCAGGAAGAATCACAAACCCTAAGAATTTAAAAATAAATAGTAGCTAGTTTGTTATAGAATATAAATATAGAAATTAGGATTTTTAGCATATGGGGGTGAAGAGAGAAGATGGAGGAACGGGGGAGTGGCCCCTGTGCTCCTTGTTCTTGCTCTCGTCCCCCCTCTTTTGCTGAGTTGGATTTTAGAGATTGGTTTAGAGTAGAACTGACATGTTAGTGTAGGTAGTGGGTATTGGTAACATTTTGTAAATAAAAAGTGCATCTTGGACAGTGGTTGGGTTGGAGATCCCGCACTGAAGGTTTGGGGCTCTCTGACCCGCCCAGTCCCCGCGTGTCCTGCTCTGCTGGGGACGCCCTGCAGAGCTGGACAAGAACTGAGAGATAATTTAGAATAAACAGCCTTGATAACACTGCTGGACTCAGCCTGTCTGCTCTGGCTCTGGTGTGAAACACCCAGGGCAAAGAGAAGACTGAAAACCTGATTACCCCGGGGAACAGCAACCCCAGGGAAATCCCCAGGGAACAGCAACCCTGGGGGAGACCCTGATATCCCGGGGAACAGAAACCCCGAGGAGAATCTCAGGGAGATTCAGAACACACCATCTAATCCCTGACAGATAAAACAGATCTCTTTGTGTGGATATTTTGTCACCTTTGGTCTAATTCTTTTTATCTTGCTGTCTCCCTCTCAGTGAAATATTTTCTACAAATTCTGTCTGGTTTTTCCCCTGCTATCCAAGGAAATTTAATTTTTGCCCTAGTCCAGCATCTCTTGCCAAGATCAATATTCCAGCTGCCTGGAAACTCTGAATTCATTTGTTTTGTATTCATTCTTGTCATCCTTGAGCAACTATACATCTTCTGTGCTATCTCTGTGTCTCATCTTTCAGAATAATTCCCTCCATATTTTAGCCAAACTTTTCTCATGGATAACTTCTTTCCATCTGTTTGCTACTTCTCTATCAGCTCCCTGTCTTCTTTTCTCTTTCTCTTCCAAATCCTTTTTCCCTCCTTTCTCTATAATCCTCATTTCCTGCATGAATTCTTCATTTATGAATGGCAAATCACAAGATCATCTTTGCTGCCTCCCTCTACTACAGGCAGGATCATTTCAAGTCATTCCTGGTGGGTTTTTGTTGAGTGTTTTCTTCTTTTTTTTTTTTTTTTTTACTTGTTGGAAATGTCACCGATTCCCACCCCTGATATTCCTCCAGTAGGAAAACCTTGAAAATAATTGAGTACTTTGAAAATGGTGCAGTTGTTGTCTGTGAGAATTCAACAATTTCCCTCGTTGGAGAAATGGAGGGAATGAATCTGAGATTTAAGCTCAAATTAGAGAATCTTGTTAAAATGAATGAGAGGGTCTTTGTTTTCCACCTTCTTGAGGTGTGACTTTGTTGAAAATAATTGTGTACTTTGAAAATGGTCCAGTTGTCTGTGAGAATTCAAAAATTCAGCAATTTCCCTTCTTGGAGAAATAGGGGGAATGAATCTGAGATTTAAGCTCGAATTAAAGAATCTTATAAAAATGAATGAGAGGATCTTTGAACAAGGGATGGAGGGACAGGACAAGGAGGGATGGCTTTAAACTGGGAGAGGATGGATTGAAGTTGGAGATTGGGAAGGAATTCCTGGCTGGGAGGGTGGGGAGACCCTGGAATAGAATTCCCAGATTTGCTGTGGCTGCCCCTGGATCCCTGGCAGTGCCCAAGGCCAGGCTGGACAGGATTTAAATCACCCTGGGACAGTGGGAGGTGTCCCTGCCATGGCAGGGGTGGCACTGGGTGGGATTTAAATTCCTTTCCAGCCCAAACCATTCCAGGATTCTCTAAACTCAGGATCCCTTCACTCTCCCTCACTGGAGAAATGGGGGGAATGAATCTGAGATTTAAGCTTGAATTAAAGAATCTTATAAAAATGAATCAGAGGATCTTTGAACAGGGGCTGGAGGGTCTGGACAAGAGGGAATGGCTTTAAAATGGGAGAGGATGGATTTAAGTTGGAGATTGGGAAGGAATTCCTGACTGTGAGGATGGGGAGGCTCTGGGATAGAATTCCCAGAGCAGCTGTGGCTGCCCCTGGATCCCTGGCAGTGCCCAAGGCCAGGCTGGACAGGGCTTGGATCACCCTGGGACAGTGGGAGGTGTCCCTGCCATGGCAGGGGTGGCACTGGGTGGGATTTAAGTTCCTTCCAGCCCAAACCATTCCAGGATTCTCTAAATTCAGGAACTCTTCACTCACAGTGATAATTTCTGAGCAGGATGTGTGAAACCAAGCAAAGTTGTAGCTGCAAGGTAACCCCTAAACCAAGCCCAGTGTGAAATCTGGGCTAAATTTATGGAAGTTGTGTTGCCTTTTCTCTTTTTCATTGGTTAAAAAAATACTACTGATGTTTATAAAAAGCCTCTTGACATTTGAAACTTCTCTACTACTGTTTTCCTGCCCCAGTGAAGTGTTTCTTCATATAATTCAACATCAAGAAGCTCTTGAGGATTTACTGAAATCAGTCAGGGGTGGATTTTTGTGAGTGGGTTCCTTTTTACCTTTGTATTTTGTAGTTGTTTTCTTAAATAAAAGCCTGGCAGTCACTGAGACATAAAAGTTGTGATAATTTCTTTTATAACACACTGGTATTTCTTTTGCCAGCAGCACTGTTCTCAGGGAAGCTGCCTCAAAGCTCAGCAAATATAAACATCTATTATAAAAGAGGTTATTAAAAAATATTAGCTGTGCTGCTACTTAAATAAACACATGAAGAATTCAATTTACAGCAGTGCTTGAGTCCTCTTGGACTTGTCAAAATCATCTAAATTAAAAGGAGCAGGATAAAGCACTTCATGTTTTCTGGGTTGGACATCCCTGACTTTCATATAGGAGGGAATTTTACTGGGGAGACTTGAAACAAAAATAAACATCCCGGAATAATTGGGGTTTCAAGAGACATTAAAAATCATCCCAATCCTCCCCCTGCCATGGCAGGGACACATCCACTGTCCCAGGGTGATTTAAACCCTGTCCAGCCTGGCCTTGGGCACTGCCAGGGATCCAGGGGCAGCCACAGCTTCTCTGGGAATTCTATTCCAGGGCATCCCCACCCTCAGAGCTGAGAATTTCTTCCTCATATCCCCACTAAATGTCCCTTTCTTCAGCTTAAAGCCAAAAGTTAATAATATAGAAAATAATGAGAGCAGAGCTCAGGGTTTGAGTTCAGGATTCTGGGGAGAACATTCTCTGCTTGGAAATTCTCTCAAGATTTATTATCTATAAATACAAACAGAAATGGCATCTCTGAAATGATTTCTTTTTTAATATATAAAAAATTAACCTTTTAATCTTAAAGTGGCAGAAACATGCCTTACTCACTGTGGATTTTTCAGTAGATCCATTTTTCCCCCCCAAAATAAAGATATTTAGGATGTGCCAATGTTCACAACCACCCAAACCCCTCATGATGAGGCAGCTCTGAGTCAGCCACGTGGGCGAGCTCCATATGCTCCCTCAGCTCCCTTGGGAATGAAATATTCCTAATAAATACCCAGCCTCTGGAATGTGGGCTCAAAATTATCTGCCAGCAATCCTCACTCCTGTCAGGAGCCTTGTGCTGGGAGCAGCTGGATGGAGATGGAGATTCAAAGTTAGAGTTTACTCAAAAGTTAATTTTGAGTTTACTCAAAATTATCTGCAATTATCTGCCAGCTATCCTCACTCCTGTCAGGAACCTTGTGCTGGGAGCAGCTGGATGGAGATGGAGATTCAAAGTCCATTTTGAATTTACTCAAAATTATCTGCCAGCTATCCTCACTCCTGTCAGGAGCCTGGATGGAGATTCAAAAGTCAATTTTGAGTTTACTCAAAATTATTTGTAATTATCTGCCAGCAACCCTCACTCCTGTCAGGAGCCTGGATGGAGATGGAGATTCAGAAGTCAATTTTGAGTTTACTCAAAAGTTAATTTTGAGTTTATTCAAAATTATCTGCAATTATCTGTCAGCAATCCCCACTCCTGTCGGGAGCCTTGTGCTGGGAGCACCTGGATGGAAATAGAGATTCAAAAGTCAATTTTGAGTTTAGTCAAATTATCTAATCACAATTATTATTAATTATTATTATTAATTTACTCAAAGTTATCTAAGCAAATATTGATCACCTTCAAATTTTGAGTTTACTCAAAATTATTTGCAATTATCTGCCAGCAACCCTCACTCCTGTTGGGAGCCTGGATGGAGATGGAGATTCAAAGTCAATTTTGAGTTTACTCAAAATTATCTAATAATTATTATTATTATTAATTATTAATAATTTACTCAAAAGTTTCTAATCAA
>VXBR01005786.1:13304-24657 GCA_013400215.1 Cisticola juncidis | reverse complement strand
ATTATTATTAATAATTATTATTAATTTACTCAAAATTTTCTAATCAAATATTGATAACCTTCAAATTTTGAGTTTACTCAAAATTATCTGCAATTATCTGTCAGCAATCCCCACTCCTGTCAGGAGCCTTGTACTGGGAGCAGCTGGATGGAGATGGAGATTCAAAGTTAATATTGAGTTTACTCAAATTATCTAATCAAAATTAGTATTAATTATAATTTACTAAAAAATATCTAATCAAATATTGATAACCTTCAAATTTTGAGTTTACTCAAAATTATCTGCAATTATCTGCCAGCAACCCTCACTCCTGTCAGGAACCTTGTGCTTGGAGCAGCTGGATGGAGATGGAGATTCAAAGTCAATTTTGAGTTTTCTCTTATCCCTCCCTGGATCCCTGTGCTGCTTTCCTAAATTTTTCTGAATTCCTGGATCTCTCTCAGGCCACCAGCCCTGCTCTGTTGGTCTTTAAGAAACATTTGTGCTGGGAAGGCCTTGGCTGGGATCCAGACCTCTTGGAATGTTTTCCCAAATTC
Source organism: Cisticola juncidis (assembly GCA_013400215.1). Taxonomy (NCBI): domain Eukaryota; kingdom Metazoa; phylum Chordata; class Aves; order Passeriformes; family Cisticolidae; genus Cisticola; species Cisticola juncidis. Next base: position 24,121 of record VXBR01005786.1, on the reverse strand, counting down.
TGAGCATCCCTCCAGAACGCTCAGCAATTGCTGATTAACCCTGGCTGCTTCCTGTTTTTCAGGAGATGACTTCTCACTGATACAGCAGGAGATATATATGGTTAAAGAATGCAAACATTGCAACATAGTCGCCTATTTTGGGAGTTATCTCAGGTAAATCCCATTTTTTCTATCAAAATTCCTTCTGTTTCTTTCCTAAAACAATCCCAGTCTGGTTTAGCCTTTCTATCCTCACTAAATCTTCTTCCAGACATTGAATTACCCTTGGTTTTTTGGTTGTTTTTTTTCAAGCCAACCCAACTGGTTATAAAAACCAAAAGTGACTAATATTTTGTTTTCTCTGCTGGCCAAAAGGCTGGAATATTTTTATCACTAGGAACAGAAAGAAACTTTTCCCTTGGAGACTCTTGCAACACATCCAATCCTACTCACACATTTATCAGTTCCAATATAAAAGCAGCTCATTATTCCTCTAGAGCAGAATTGCCTATGGATATTTTATTTAATTATAGCTGGGAAAGTCTGGTTGGGGAGTTAAAAATTACATTTTTCACAGTTCTGGTGTAACACAGGCAGAACCAAGGTGGTGTCAGCTCTCTTCCATTAAATATTCCATAGGAAATCAGGGAATATTCTCCATTTCTGTGGAATTCTGCCAGTAATCAATTGGCTCTGTGGAAATAAAAATCTGCATTTTGCCTGCTTGGCCTTTTCTCTACAAAATTTCATCTTTAGGTTTCTTGCAGGGCTGCATTTAAATAATTCCTGCAGCCCAAATGGACTCAACTGGAATTAAATGGTTGAATTTTTAATTCCCCATTTTGGAGGGCATAAAGAGTTTTTTAGATATAATGAGGTCATTTCAATTAAAGAATTTAAACACTGAGTTCAGTGTGATATTTAATGTAAATAAAAAACCTCAGTTATTTTATTGGAGGGTTAAAGCACCACCTTTTCTGTGTGATAACCTTTAAATATTTCTCAGGGACTTTGGTGTAAAACTTTTGTTTTGATTGGTGAAATTTTATATTGATAACATGAGAATTTATATTAATAACATGATAATGTGTATTTTTAACAGAGAGTGATCAAAACTAATACGAAATAATTTAAATAATGATGATTAACTCTGCTCTGCATGCAGATCAATCAAATTCTGATGCTTGTATTTTAATTTTGTTTTGGTAGCCGTGAGAAGCTGTGGATATGCATGGAATACTGTGGTGGAGGATCCCTGCAGGACATTTACCATGGTACTTGGGCACTTATTTTCACTTTTTTAATTTTCCCATTTTTAATTTTCACATTTTTAATTTTCCCATTTTTAATTTTGGGAAGCTTTCTGCAAAAAGAAAAATAAAGAATAAACCTACAGGGAACACTTGGCACTGCATGTGGGGCTTTGGGGGCACAAATAAATTTGTTTTTTAGCTGCAGTCAGTAGATTTGGAGAGCACTTTCCACATATGGTGACCAGCATTTAAATATTTATAATACTGACATTTTAATATTGACATAATATTTGACATTTAATATTTGACATTTTATGGCAGAACATTTGGATGTGGACACTGTGCATGGGGTGAGGAAGTTTTTATTGGGAAATCTCAAAGTTTGATCTTGAAAGGGGAAAAATTGCTCTTATTCCTGCCCCTGTGCTTGGATTATTTTCCTTCCTGAAGTTTCATTTGGAGTTGTTGCTGCTGTAGAATAATTTTGTGGAGTTGTTGAAAAAACATTTGGGGACTTGCTCTGCCTTTAAATTGAGTTTTTGGATGCCTGAGCTCTTTTTGTTTTATTTTTCAATTATTTAGTACAAATCCTTTAAAACAATTCCAAGCCCCTTAGGTATTCCCCGCTATGAAACTTTCCCATTTCTATTAAATATTAAAATATAATAATAAAATATAATAATAAAATGTAATATTAAAATATTGGGAGAAGTCACTTTCAGCTTCCTGACAATACAGAACACTATAAAATCACTCATAAAATAATAATTAAATTCTGTGAAAAGAGATTTTCTTCTCACTGTGGGTATTGTCCTCTGTGCTGGTGCTGTTTGGGTTTTATTTTACAGAAAGCCTTTCTGTAAAACAATCAAACAAACCCCTCTTTTCAGCTCAGCACAATTCAGATTATGTAAAACCAGCCTTTAATTTTGGCATGGACAAGCCACTTTCTGCTGCTTCACAATGTTATTTATGTGCTGGATGTTGTAAACTGAATTTTTGAATTTTATTTCCAGTTACAGGGCCTCTGTCAGAGCTGCAAATTGCTTATGTGTGCAGAGAAACTCTACAGGTACTGTACTTCTGCAGGTGCACAAAAAAGTGTTTATTCCATGTAAATACAGAAAATTATTTCAGTTCCACAATTTCTGTTGGGAATCAAGCAGAAACCAATTAACCAGGGTAACCTGTTCTTTTCCATACTGTAAATAAAAAATGACCAAGAAATTCTAGTGTGATATAGTGAAATCACTAAATTTTATTAGTATTAATTACTATTAATTACTATTTATATATAGTAATTATAAATTAGTAATTACTAATTACTAAATCACTATAATTCTAGTGAAAATATTTGCTTCAATTTTGAACTGCCTACCAACCCTGTGGTGGGAAATTTAATGGTGAAATACTGCAACCAGATAAATAAAATTCTCTTTGATTTTGTGGCTGCTGATAGCAAAGAAATACAAGATGAAGCATCCTTTATCTGGAAGTCTCAAATGTCTCCACTTCCAAATAAAATACATTGAGAAAATTAAATTTATTAAACAGAACTGGCTTTGTAGGATGTTAACAAATGCAGAATAATTCACTTTGTCTTTTATTTCCAGGGCCTTGCTTATTTACACATGAAGGGCAAAATGCACAGAGATATAAAGGTAACTTGGAACCTTGAGAAATTTATCTTAATTTATCTTTCCAAGTGCAGGAAAAAGATTTCTGACACAGATTTTTAATTCATTTCATTTTAGGGTGCAAACATTCTACTAACAGACCATGGAGATGTTAAACTGGGTGAGTTTCCTGAATTTTTTAATCTGGATTTAAGAGCCCTGTGGATGTGACATTTGGGGACATGGGGCAGTGCTAAACTCCATAATTTAAACCTTTTCCAACCTAAATTATTCTATTATTATTTGGAGCAATAGATATGATAGAAGGTGATGACAAAGTGTGTATCCATGATTTAAAGATCTTTTCCAACCCAAATTTTTCTGTTATTATTTGGGGCAATAGATATGATACAAAGTGATGACAAAGTGTGTATCCATGATTTAAAGATCTTTTCCAACCCAAATTTTTCTGTTATTATTTGGGGCAATAGATATGATACAAAGTGATGACAAAGTGTGTATCCATGATTTAAAGGTCTTTTCCAACCTAAATTACTCCTTGATTACTGGGGACAATAAATTATGATATATGGTGATGACTAAGTGTGTATTCATGATATCAAGGTCTTTTCCAACCCAAATTACTTTATGATTATTGGGGGCAATAAATGATGACAGAAGGTGATGACAAAGTGTGTATTCATGATTTAAAGGTCTTTTCCAACCCAAATTTTTCTGTTATTATTTGGGGCAATAGATATGCTAGGAGGTGATGAAAAAATGTGTATCTATAATTTAAAGGTCTTTTCCAACCCAAATTTTTCTGTTATTATTTGGGGCAATAGATATGATAGAAGGTGATGACAAAGTGTGTATCTATGGCCTAGGTTTGTAGGAGATGAGAAGTTTTGTATTTTATCAAGAAATTATAAATAATTTCATTATTCAACCACCCAGCATTTAAACCTCCTAGATTTTCTTGGAATTTCCAGGCTGGCATTACCTGATGTCAGTTTTTAGCCCTGGCCAGGATGTCTGAGTCTCTGAGGATCCCTTTTTTGGGAGAGCATCTCCAGAGCCTGTGGAAAAGTGGGATCTGATCCTGGGCCTGTGTGTGGATCCACAGAGGGGGAGGAGAGGAAAATTCCAAGGTGTGCAGGGAAAAGCTGCCTTGGGATGTGATCAGCAGGGTTTAATTCAGCCTGTGGGGAGCCAGGAATGCTGTGCAGCTTTTAAAAAAGGGGAAAATTGGAATAAAACCTCGACACTGAGAGGAGATTCCACTCCCTGCATTAAACCTGGGATACACAGTGGTACCTGCTTGGATTTTGGTACCTTTTGCCTGCTTGGATTTTCCCAATTTATCCTCCAGCTTTCATATCAATCAAATTAAAATGGATTTAAATGATTTTTGGCTCTGCAGGAGCACCTGATGTTTGAGAATTCTGAGGGCAGGGCATGATTTGCCCCTAGACAGAGTCTCCAGAGCAGAGAACAAATTCCCCATCACAATTTCTGCATAAATAACACACAGAAGGTGCCTTTTCCAAGGCTGTTTTTCCTCTTAAAGTGAATATCCACAAATTTTGGCTGATGTACTGTGAGATAGAAAAATTATCTAAGAGAGGAACTGTGTGTAGAAAGAAAACTCTTTGATTTTTGAAGTTGAATTTTGAAGAAAACTCTTTGATTTGAAGCCATGTCAGTGCAGATATTAATGATCCCATTATTAATCTGCAACTGTTTCCCTTAATGAATTTTTAATTTGGATGAGACACGTGATGGTTCTTTCATAACAAAGGAAGATTGGGGTCTTCAACTGTGAATTCTAAGGCTCTGATGGTTTGATTTTATTTTCCAGCTGACTTTGGGGTAGCAGCAAAAATAACAGCCACTATTGCAAAGAGGAAATCCTTTATTGGCACCCCTTACTGGTAAGAAACCACTTCTGATTGCTGTGCTGCAAAGCTGAGTCTGTATTTATGCCAAAAATCCTCAAATACACACATATGTCTGTAGAAATGGAATGAATTCCCTTTCTTCCAAGTAAAATGCCCAGAGGGTAAAAATCTGGGAAGCACTGATTGGAGCTGTAACAAAAACCACTCGATATTTGAGGCAGGGTTATTGTTTCTCCCAAATTGACTTTTGCAGAATATTCTCTCTTTTTTTGGGGGATACCAGTGGTTATTTAATTTCTCAGCTTTATATTTTTAGTGACTAAAATAGCACCGTTCTGATTTCTGTGCAGAAAGAAAACCAGATTTTCAAACTATCTTTTAATCATCCCTACTAATTAATATCTACACGAGGCAGCATTGAATATGCAAATAATCATTGCCCTGGGAATGGGGGTTGTGTCCAGAGGTGATCCAGATGCATCCCCTCTCCTAAAATGCTTCTTTAGATCCAAAAGGAGCTTTGGAGTACTTTGTGTCCCTACCTTGCTCTTTAATGTGACATTTTTGTCATGTTTTTTGCTTGTTTTTATCTTTTATTCAGCACATTTATTGTGTGTCCTTTAGTTTGTGTTCAGGCATTTTAAAAGATCATACCCACTGTCTAAAATATACAAAGTTCACTTTAATTGTCCTTAGATCCAAGATATTTCCAGAACTTTAGTAAAAAAAAACCAAAACAAATCCCTGAAATACATACTTTGTGGAATGATATTGAAACAAATTGAATCTTTGTAAGTGTATAGCTTAAATATACAAATTATAGTGTGTAATGCTTTATGTATACATGAATAAGAACTTTTAAGATATTTCTGTAATAATCAAAACCCAATCTGGACATAAAATCCTTAATTTAGACATAAAATACTCCATTAAACAGAAAAATATTTGTATTCCTCCTGTTCATTTCCATCCCCTTTTCTTTCTTTCTTGGGGGGAATAGAAGATATTTTCAATTATAAATCGCTGTCGCGACATCCGATAATTATACATTTCATTTAATTCTTTAAATTATCTATTATATATTATTGATTTTATTTTAATTCTTTCTGTATGTGCACATAGAAAAGTTCTGTAACTCTCCTAGAGAGCAGGAGCTGAGGGGATTTGCTGTTTTTGCAGGATGGCCCCCGAGGTGGCGGCGGTGGAGAAGAACGGGGGGTACAACCAGCTGTGCGACATCTGGGCCGTGGGCATCACTGCCATCGAGCTGGCAGAGCTGCAGCCACCCATGTTCGACCTGCACCCCATGAGGTTGGTGCCAGGGGGGCTCCAGCACCTTCCCAAATCCCAAAATCCCAGCAGGAATTGGGAGGAGTCAGTGGAAGCTTCTCTGGAGAGAACGAGAAACTGCGCACCAGGATTCGTGCACTGAATGTTTTCATGTCTGGCTTTAAGGCATCAATCTCCTATAATCTTCTAAATTTCCATTTGGAATGGGAATTATAAGAAAAATGTTGAAATTGTGACATTTTTGGTGGCACCTGACCTTGTGGAAGGTGTCCCTGCCCATTGCAGGGCGTTGGGACCAGATGGTCCAGTGGAGCAATTTAAGGTCCCTTCCAACCCAAACCATTCTGGGATTGCAGAATCAAGAATCTGATGAAGAACAGGGACAGATTTACTGGTGATAGGAAACCACTAGAAAAGCCATATTCAAATATTTAACAGGATTATGTCACTAAAAATATTTAATTTAAATATAAAATCAACACATTCCCCATATCTCTCCTTTAACCCACTGCAAACTCCAATCCAGTTTCACCAGTATGATTCTCACCATAAAGTGTTTAGATTTAGATTTATTTAGATTTATTTATTATGTATTTAGATTTTAGAATGAAATTAATTTTTTTTTTTACCACATTATGTCATTATTCTTTCTTTCCCTTTAGGGCTCTGTTTTTAATGTCAAAAAGTAATTTTCAGCCGCCAAAGCTAAAGGAAAAAGCAAAATGGTAGGTGGAGCTCCTTCCTTGGATCTATATTTTATTGGAATTACACAATCCTTAAGGTCCCTTCCAACCCAAACCATTCTATGATTTTATAGATAAAGGGAAAAAATATTCATTATTATTGAAGAAGAAACCCTTTTTTGGTGCTCTTTGTATGTCCTAGGAAAAAAAATCTTTATTCTTCCCCCTTAATTCCTGTCCTGGGGCTCTTGCCCCTGTCATTGGGACAGGCAATGGTTTCATCCTTTCCTGGTTTCTTTAGCCTGTAAGAAATTCCTGGGGCTATTCTTGATTTATTTTCTGTTCCAAAATGTTTTCCATGCAAGTTCTAACTATCAAATGGGTTTTTTAACAATTTTGTTAACTTGGAAATGAAATTATTCAAACCTGAGGCAAGATACCTGCACAATATTCTCTTTTAATCTGCTTAGCAACTGTCTTTAAATCAATAATACCTTGAAAAATTCCACATAAACCCTTCTTTTTTTTAAGGTCAGCAACATTCCATAATTTTGTCAAAATAGCACTTACAAAAAATCCAAAGAAGAGACCAACAGCAGACAGACTTCTCTCTGTAAGTGATTGGGGACATTTGGTGACCTCTGGAAGGGACCTTTTGCCTCAAAATGAGGAACAGAGCAGTAGGAAACCAAAGGGAAACCAATTTTCTTTTATCTTATAGCTCAAGTGGTGAAATCTGAAGGAAAAACATAATGATCAGCTGTTAGCAAGTGGATTTTGTTCAGTATTTTCCTCAGTTTTATACAATTTTTGGCTAATTACAGAAATTGGCTTCATGTTCTCAACCTTGGCCTTCCTGCAAGTGGCAGCCTTGGAACTGTGTAGAAATTGGACTTTCCTGCCTCCCAAAAATTTCAGCATGAAATTCTTGCTGTATCTCTGCTTTCTATGAACTACTGATGTCAAAAATGAAGTTCAAGTTGTAATTATTTGTTTGAATCCAGTTTAATTTGCAAATGGCCCAGAGTGTGGTGTTTCCATATTTATGCTGTTAGAAAGCCCAGCATTGAGGAGTCATTAAAATAACAGAAAGCACAAAAAGAAAATCAGGAATTCTACTGGATGTTTATTACTGGAATTCATCTATTAATTGAATGTTAAAACTTCTTTTTTTGTGTTTTTTTCCGTGGTTACAGCACAGCTTTGTGGGGCAGCCTGGGCTCTCCAGGTCTTTAGCAGTGGAGCTGCTGGACAAAGTCAACAACCCCGAGAACCACACCCACTATGGCGAGGTTGACGATGATGATTTTGAGGTGAGAACACCTTTTACTCCCTGCCTTTTATTCAGGATGGAAGTTTAAATTCTCCTGTAGTTGTTCATTTGGTTTTTGGATGTTTCTACCTCACCTTTCCTCCCTCCCTGCAGCCTCACTCCGTCATCCGCCACACGATCCGCTCCACCAACAGGAACGTCCGGGCAGAGAGGACAGCATCTGAGATCAACTGTGAGTCCCTCCCTGCTTCCCTCTCTGGGAGGTTTTTTGGGGAGAGATTTACCTCTGGTAAATCATTGTCATTGCCCCAAAATATCTTTCTGTTTGGGAAGCAAACCCTGGAAAATCAGCAGTGAATCTTCCATAATAACCACGCAAAACTAAAATTAACGTTGATCTTAATGGACTGCTCAGATGGATCTAAGCTGCAGTGCTGAGGGTTTTGGGGGTTTATTATTTGTGTTTTGGGGTTTTATCTGCAGGTTTGATTAAAAGCCTTTGGTAGCACCAACACTGGCAGCTCCCTTGCACCACGTGCATCACACTGGAAAATTTGCTCTTGGAGAGCAAATTTCCCTTTTTTTGGGAGGTTTTTTTGGCAGGGATTTGCTCTTACAGAGCAAATTTCCCTTTTTTTGGGAGTTTTTTTTGGAGGGATTTACCTCTGGTAAATCATTGTCATTGCCCCAAAATCTCTTCCCATTTGGAAACAAACCCTGGAGAATCAGCAGTGAATCTTCCATAATAATCACACAAAACTAAAATTAACGTTGATATAAATGAACTGCTCAGATGGATCTGAGCTGGAGTGCTGAGGGTTTTGGGGGTTTATTATGTGTGTTTTGGGCTTTTATCTGCAGATTTGATCAAAAACCTTTGGTAGCACCAGCACTGGCAGCTCCTTTGTACCATCACACTGGAAAATTTGCTCTTGAAGAGGTTTTCTCTTCACACACATTTCAAAGTGACAAGTGGTTAAATAATTACATTTTTGTGACTTGGTATTTGCTTTTGGCCTTTCTTGTGGGTTCCATATTTGCAAATTCAAGCCCTCACACACTGAGGCCAATAGTGAAGTGCTGCTCATTTGAGAGGCAAATTCAGAGCTGTGTACACAATCTGAGATCTGCTCCTACCTGCATTTCACTGTGCTGAGCACTGAAAGGATCCCAGTGCCAGATTGTGGGATTAATTAAGAAATTATTGTATTTTGTAGTTGATAAGCTGCAGTTTGAGCCCCCTCTACGGAAAGAAACAGAAGCTCGGGATGAAATGGTAAGGACGAGTTTGGGATTTCCTTTATTTATTAAAATCACAGTATCTTCAATATTTTGTGGTTCCAACACTCAGCAGCTTGCTAGAAAACCGTTTTTAAAGTTCCCTAAATGATCCTTACTGGATTTTTCACCATAAATTTTTGTTTTCCTGTTACTCACTGCTGCTTGATCTGGACATTACACCATTTCCAGGTGCTGCTTTTAAATCTAAGAAGAAAAAAATAGGTTATCAATAATTTCTGTATAGATTGTAGGATGTCTTTCTCTTTGAAATTTGATTTTACTGCTTGTGGATTGTTCTGCAGGGCTGGGGAATCCCTCAGGCCTCTGTGGATAAGGTACTTTAAGGTAATTTAGTTTGACAGGGGTGAAATAAAATTACAATTTCTACATCTTCAGGTTGTGGCAGCTGGCAGTGACTTTGCTTCACATTGGAATCCTTTTGTTGATGGAAGCAACAAGTAAGTACAGATAAAACCAGCTTTTATTTCTGTGACTTATTATGAAACCGAAAGAAAAACGAGTTATGTTAAAAAATCAAACCATGAGCCCTGATCCACATCAATATTTATAAATTCAGGAGATGTTACCCAGTGTGCAGCCCTCCTTCTGCAGGTGCTTGGTCATTTCTCTCAGAAAATGATTTTTAATCACTTTTAACCACCAGCAGGAGCTTGTTTTAAGTTTGTAGGTGGTGAGTGAAGTGTAAATACACGACCACAGCAGTGACATAACACAGCCACAGTGCATTTCCTGCAGCAGGGCTGAGTTCAGGATCTGCTCTGGCCTCACACTTCTCTTCTGAGCTGTGCCTGTGGTTGTGACATCCTGTGACAAGGTCTGTGCACAGCCCTGAACTCGAGAAAGGGAAGGAGAAACCAGTTCTGAATGTTGATTTTTACTCAGTAACGCTGCACCACCTCCTCCTGCTGTGTCTGAGTTTATAACTCAGCCATGGAGCATTTTGGGGTGAAATGTTTTAGGGAAAAATGTGTTTACAGCTGGTTTCTCTGGGATAAAGCAGGCCTGAAGCACAGGAGCACAACTCTCTCCAAGTTAGGATTGAATGTTTTTAGGTCTGTACCTTCCTTTTGCTGCTGAAAAGTGGATTCTGCCTTTAAAGGATTTGCAGTCAGGAGTGTGGAGGTTCAGATGGAGGGGAAAATGATATCTGGGCTCCAATCCTTGCTCAGCTCAAAGAGCCTGTTTCCCATCTTTATTTGGAACTCAGCAGCAGACAGTGGATTGCTCTGGCCTTTTTTTTCTGCAGATAAAAGTCTTGCATAAGCTGTCAGCTGACATTACAGCCCCCTGGAAAGCTGCTGGAGACTGCCAGCATTTGAGTTTTTTATGCATCCTGATTTTCCTGCTCCCAGTCTTGTTGGAGCAGGGATTTGGGAGGCTCTGGGTCTGAATTTTGGGGGGATCAGGGTGTGAATTTTGGGGGCTCTGGGTCTGAATTTTGAGGGATCTGGGTCTGAATTTTGGGGGCTCTGGGTCTGAATTTTGAGGGGCTTTGGGTCTGAATTTTGGGGGGCTCTGGG
>VXBR01005785.1:389117-436688 GCA_013400215.1 Cisticola juncidis | reverse complement strand
GGAAGGGAAGGGAAGGGAAGATCCTATGCTCTTTTCTGGCTGAAAAGGCATGCATTTAAACACAAAAACTTACTTTGCAAGAAGGTTTTTTGAAGAAGGTTGAACAATCATTAAGCAGTAATTTCCAAAGCATACATAATGCACTGAGTTCTGTGTTTCTAGCTTGCATTTCTGCTCTCTTATTTGCCATTTGTTTTGCCACAATATTACTAGCTTCCACTAATAACTAATCTTGAGGCAGTTATTTTATTCCTTAATAAAAAATTCTTAATTACTGTCTTTTGTATCTTAAGGTCTTTCAATATTTGATAGCATCATATTGTTTCTGTGTGTGGTTTCAGAGTCATGGTGCTCAAGAGCCACATAGCATGAGGCAAGATTATAATATATGTGTTATTTGGAAAAGTCTCTTTCTCTGTTTTTAAATTTTATTTTAAATTGATTTAAAGATGAGGCATTTTCTCTAGTAACAGTTATGATTTTGAAAATAGAGTTATCCTTGGTGGCTAAAGGATTACTGAATTATCTACTTCTAGTATTAAATATGAAGGTGAACACTCTTCTTGTGTCATAAAAAAGATTAGGACAAAAAATTATCTAAGGATAGATCCACACAAAACACCACTTTCAACAGAAAATTGATTTTCTCCCAGATTCTTTCAATTAAGATTCCTTGGAGGCTGTTTAGAAAAGAAAACATGAATTACCTCTTTGATTTGCCAAAATTACAGTCCAAAATTTGGCAAGTATTACACAAAATAGGACAAAGTTGTCAGTGAAAGTTGTACAGATGAAATTGCACTTAGATCACAGCAATATATTCAATTTTTAATATCTCATGCAACTTAAAATTGCAGAATAATTCAGATGGGATCTTGAGGGCTAGTCTTATCTAACCTGCTGCTCACAGTATTGCATTTAGACCACATTGCTCAGAGGAACTATCCAAGGATGGAGGTTGGACAGCCTTTCTGGGCAACCCATTCCAGTGTGCAATTACCATCACTGCAAACATAATAATAATTAAAAAGTCTTCATTAGTCCAGAACCCTAACATTTATGATATTTTCTATATTCCAGTGGCACACATCCTGGAAAACCTTTGATTTAAAAGCAGGCCTTTGTAGTGTTATAGTACTTCATGAACTCCTTTTAGTTCATGAATTCACTTTATAATGCATATCAGATTCACTTACAGATTTAGATAATATTTAAAAATAAAGTATCCAGCTTTTTATCAGATATCCTGTAGATACTCCTCTGTAATTCTAGTAATTTTTAATTTAATGTCATGAGGCTAATATGAACTAGTTAGATAAATAAATGACAAGAAAATCTAGATTCTTATAAAAATTTTTACTTTTGTGTGTTTATACCACCAAATTCTGGTATTCTGCTTTGGAAAAAATTAATTTATTTCATATAACTTCCCTGTTTTAATGTTTTCTATAGCAAAAAGTCTCTCACTAGAACCTTTTCTTTGGCACCAGCAGTCACTGGAAAAGTACAAAAAACAGCCTGAAGAAAAACAGTCAAAAAGAAACAAATTCAAATAAAGAAAAATGCAGTGGTTGATTCAGTTCAAAAATCTTAATTTTCAATCTCTGGATACATATGAAAAGCAAATTCTTTTTCAGAAATGAAGATGTGATAATATCAAAAGTCATTCATACATTATTTCTTTCTGACTTTAGGGCTAACCAACAATATGCAAGATTCAAAACTAGAGTCTGCCTGCCCATTTTTCTTTGCCTCTCATTCACAATTTGATTGTTTTGCTTTTCACTGAGTCTCTATTTATTGACAGCTGAAATAGTGCAGATAATGGTACTGAAAGGACAAGTGTAAAGCATGGCTTAAATGGATCAGCACTTCTCACAGGTTAAGAAACAGGCAGAGTCAGATGTTAACATGCTGCAGCACCTTTGCTGTACAGGTGACACAGAGTGCTGGGCCAGGTCTGAGTCCTGCATGATTACCATTCTGTGTTGCCCACACAAAGCCACAAGTCACACCATCCCTTCCTGGTCTGGGGAGCAGTAAAGTTACAGAAAGGTTACAAAACCTGTGGTATTTAAAACACAGAAATCAGGTGTGTGCTAACCTTGCACCCAAGAAAAAACTTGTCTGATTCTAGACTTAAAAGATGAAATGTATTTTTTACAGGAACCAAAGAATTTCAGGCTGTCCTAGGAACATTAAGTTAAATCAGCTGAATCTACCTGGGGATAATCGAGAAATTTCTCTTACAACATAATTTGTTGGTTTTTGTTGGTTTTTTTTTTTTTTTTTCTTTTAGGTGGTTTCACTATGCCATGTCTCCTATTTAGATCATCTGGTCTATTTCCAAAAAATGTCTGTCCTCTTTGATTTGAAGATCACTCATGTTCACACTCGGGAATCAGGACAAAAGAGGGATGGGACCTCTTGAAATGATGATGTAAGTTCACATGTATGTCTAGGGCATTAAGAAGTTCTCAGTTACCCCCAAATGGTCCCAAACCACTTTGGAAAATCAGATGAAAAAACTAATTTTGGCTTATATATTGGATCCATTATGAATCCCTATACATTAGGGTACTGACTTCTTGCAGTCATTTTCAGCTGACAAAATCAGAAAATAAAAATACACACTAAATATTCTTTGAAAAATTCTGAAAAAAAAATTTAAATGGTTCAATGATTAATCTTTATTTGTTTTGTATTTATTTGTGTTCTAAAGAAAAGATGTGACCTCCTCAATAGTGCAAAATTTCTAAAAATATTTACTCCATATATTGCAAAAGTACAGATTTATTCCATGGTAGCCCCTTTTGCACAATGAAGTATGACTAAACAGTCTCAAAAAGAGCTGAAAATTCTTCATATTTTATATGGATAAAATGCTCTCTACTTTAGCCTGCTGAGTCCATTTCTAAAGAACCATAAATAACTGTGTCTCATGTTTTTTGTACAGGCATACCATGACTGTATGAAAAGTACTGATTCAAAGAATGAGTAGAGCCTTTCGACAGGTTAAAAGAAGTAAATAATACAAAGGTTTCATCATTAGCAAACTGTACAGACCTAAAAAAACCACAGAAATAATTAATAAGGGCTTGTGTACACAAACCAGCCATAAAAATGATGATACTGAGGCATCATAAGAAGCATGATTATCCAAACAAAACTCACTGATGAGATTACTTACACACTAATCAAGCTTTGTAAAATTTATCTGGATAATATGCCAAAGATATCAGTCATTCCTGGCTAAAGGAAGTTTGAAATCTGGCTTGTTGTAATGTAACGGAGCCTAAATGAATGTAGGCTAAAATCCACAGCTGGGTGGGCATCTCACACCGCAGCACTTTGCAAAGACAGCTAAATGACTCGTGGTTCCATATGCATGGTTTTGATGAGGTACTGATAGGATGTCATAAGAAAGAAGTGAACCATTTCTGTGACACTTGTTTCCTAAATGATCCCTGTCCTGTGAATTAGTGCAGCCTAGCCCTGCTGCACTGCGAGCACAGCACGAGCCTGACCATGGTGTGTCACCTGCATCTATTTGTGCTCGCACTGTCCAAATCCAGCCCTCTCTTACTTTCTTTAATTTGTCTTGGATTTCATAAGGAGAAGGACATAAGTGAGTCAATACTTTCTGCACCCTTAGGGGCCCGTGGGGCAAGGAGAAATGTGAGGCAGGTTGCTCCCACCAGCACAGCCACAGCTCCCACTTCCAATTTCACAAGAAAATCTCAGAGCCCAAAGACCTGCCAAGGAGGGCAAAGCAAAACTGGAGAAACTTCAGGTTGGCTGGTGAATTGAACATCTTCTGTCCTTTTCTACTACTTGTAACATGATGAAGAACGCGTTATAATTATCTCTGTTTTTTTCCATGCACAAAATGTGTGGACTCAGATTTACTGTAAGATTAATCTTCAGTGTTGTACTGCTCACTTAGTTCTTAGATCAACAATATCTCAGCTACTACAGCCTGTGTCAGTTTGGAATTCACAGTGTTCTGTTTCCTTGTTTTCTATTTTAAATCTCACCTAAGGGAAAAAACATATATTTACCTATTCTAAACATAACACAACACGGAAAATAAAACTATGTTGACTTTCAAGAGAAAGTAGCATTTGGTTGATACATTTTCCCTGTCTGATGCAGGTTTCTGTGTATGTAATTAAAAAAATACTCCTTGAAAACTCATCTAAATTTTGTTTTGGACAGAGATTGGAGTAAATGAGGTCAAAATCTTATGGACTAGTACGAATAAGAATACTCTGTAGTTAAAAATCCAGAGAGAACCTATTGCATTAATTTATGCAGAAAGAAACAATACACTATGCCATCCAAACTGATATAGGAAAACAGACTTCTTCACAAGCAACACCTTGAAGGGAAATGTAATTTAGTTTTCTTAGTCCAGAGAATATGGGTAGAAAGCCAGAACGTGTCCTGAGTTGCAAAAGCTCTTTTTGGGGTCTGAAACAGAACCTGGGTAGAATTTTCTCCTGCCATTCGAGACACAAGTCTCTGCTCAGAAAGTTACTATGCTTGTCTAACAGATGGGCTTAGTTTTGTCTGCAAATATTTTCTCCTCATATCAACGAAATTATGCTGCCACTATCACTTCATATGGACAGATAAAAATCCAAAACAGCCAAACAAAAACCAGCCCTCAGATATTATGCTGATAGTATCATTTAAAAATTAATTAGGAAAGGGGTACCTTCTTGCTTTAGGAAGACTTAAAAGAACTACCTTGATACCTTGGTATCAATACTCCTCAACATCTAGAACTACTTTTGCCTTTTTTTTTTTTACAAAAACTTTCTATAAAAGTATTTGTTTTTTAAATGTGACGACAAGTACTTCTTTAGCATTGAAAAATATTTCAGGATTATTCCTTTTTTTTATAGAAGATGATAATTCAGTGTTTGGCCAAGCTGCATGCTCTACTTTTCCTCTAAATGTTCAGCTTTCTTGTTGCATTAAAAATTAATCATACTTCACATAATCATCTTGAATTTAGATTTGGATTGCAAAGTCAATGCCATACATGAGTACGAGTATCTGTGAAGGAGCTAGAAAAACCACTTACAGGCAGTTAATGATTTAGAGAAGTGATTCTTCTAACTGTAATATTAAGGGCTTAGAGGCTTGTTTTTGCATTTGATTTTGTGTCTTAATCTAGCAAAAATAATCTCTTCTTACCACTAGCTAAATATTAGCAAAGAGATAAAACATGCCATTAAAAAACAGATTACTAAAACAATAAGGAATCTAAAAGCTTCTTATTAAAAGCATATTTTAAAATCAAAACCTGAAAAGTATGAAATGCACTTTAAAAATACAAGAAATAATTCCTGTTGACAGTTTGATAATAGTTTTCTTTTTCATTAGACTATAGAATGATCCGACAAAAATGCCGAATATTTCCTATTCTTTTTTGATCTCCAATTATGGGTTAAGAAAATTGATATAAAACTTGAGAATAAGTCTTTTGATCTCTGTCAGAGCTTAAAGAAAATAAATGAAGTACAATTAAGTACATTAATACATATAAATACACTACACAGAAGGACAAAATTCCTCTATGATTGAATATACTCCAAGTGGCAGAAAGGATATGGAAAAAATACATGGTGTTGTAATAAGTAATCAAATTCTGTTTCTGTGGGTTTGGAATATATAGACTATGTTAGGCTGACAGAGAGTCCTTCCCTCTCACATTTTTGATACACTCTTCATATTCTATAAAAATGTTTTTAAGAATATTTGCTGATTTACCCTCTCTGCCCCTCTGGCATAACTCTCCTTTGTCTATCAGGACTGCAGTAATTTGCTTTAGAAGTTGCAGCCTGGAAACTATAAGCCCTTTTGTAGTAAAATTGTGCTTTCAGAATGATAAAGAATGAACTTCAGCTATAGAATGAATTCTTACTCTGGTGCCTCAAGAACATACTCCCTAACAAAAAAACATACTGATGGAATACAGTGATTCTGGTGCAAAAGGGCATGCAGTTGCCTTCCCTATTGTTAGAGGTGACTGTACATGACCTAAAGGTATTTCCTACAAATTGATCCATTTACAGAAAGATGTCATTTGTTACTGTTTCCTTGTCTGGCCTGTTTATAAAGGATGTAGTTATCTGTTAAAAGGAAAGACAACACAGTTGAACAAACTGTAGCAGCTGAGAGTTTTAAAAGCTACTCCAGAAGGCATAGTATCTTGATTATTTTTAAAGACTATTGTTAAAGATTATTGTTAAGACATTGTTTTCCAATGTTGTTTTGATGTGCAATCCCATCACTGCTGTGGCCACACCCCTCATTCAGAGTTATCTGCTATTTTACCACCTGCTCACTCCTTTGGCAGCTCTGGAAGTGGCAGGATAAGATTAAGGCATGGTCTTGCACCCATCCCATACCAGCTCTGAGTCCAAACTTCTTTCCTGAAGGGGGATTATATTCCTTTTCCAGCTGCCATATCCCAAAAGAACCTGATAGCAATCTATAATGACACTTCTCTCACTTTGAGAGACAAACCAGTGAAGTAAGGCTCCCAGAGCATGTGAGTCCAAAACCAGAAAAAAAACCACAGGGAATGAAGCAGTGGCAGTCCTCTCTCAGGCAGCCATTCCTCTGCTGGGGACAACAGGATGTGGTGGGGACATCATACCTAGTAAATGCTCTACTAAATGCAGGTAGAGACAAACCAAATTTAAAGGCCTAGTCAGTCCAAATTACCTGTATAATTTGAGCAAAGGTGTAGGTATTTGGCAGAAATCCTGTCTTTTCCTACTTTGTAACATGGAAATTTTGGAACAGGTTTAAAGTAAACTGTGAAAAACTTTGAAATGAGTGTGTATTTGTGCTCTATGTGCAGAGGTGGCACCTCTGGGAAAAGGATGAGGGCTGCCCTGTCACAGACAATCATTCTGTCTCCAACAGACGTGTCATACGGCATAGCTGAGCTCATCAGCCAAGCTACCTGTCTGAAAGCACATTCCAGAAAGATCAGAACACACCAGACAAGTGCAGGGGAGGGGAAAAGAAGGTGAAAGAGACAAAATGAGAAAGAGAGAACACCACAAGCAGATTGAGATGCTCCATGGTGAAGCAGATACCCACACTGCAGCCTGTGGGGAACCCTCACTTTGGAGCCAGTGTTTATATTGTGATGAAGATACAGTCTGTGAAAAGCCCAGGCTGGAGAGTGAAAAAGGGAGATGAGTAAAGGGTACCACTAAGAAACAGACACAAACTTACCATAATCCCCTATTAACCATTTGCTGTGAGCCTTTTGATGTGGGTGAAGTTGGGAATGCAGCAGGAAGGAAGAGAAGTTGTCTTTTACTATTTTAAAATATATGGAAATTTAAAAAAATATGATTTATTATTGTTTCTAATAATTTATTGTTATCTAAATGTAATTTAATTGGAAGTAAATGTAATCTAACTTTCCCTAAGCGGAGACTAGTTTATTCAATTAGTAAATGATCTCCCTGTTTTTATCTCAGTCCACAAGCTTTCTTATCCTATTTTTTCTCCATCCTGCTCATGAGAGGAAGTGAGTGAGTAGATGGGTGGGCATTTGACTTCCAGCTGAGGTTAACTGGTCACATGTGTCTTTTGAATGCATATCCACTGGTGTCTTGTAAAAATTCTAAAAGAAACATCTTGGGTTTGTTTTAATGGAGATGAGAAAATGGATTTTATTCTATCTATTAAGCTCTTCCCTGCTCGGGATGTCAGCATGTCAGGATTTTGTCACTGAATACAAATGTGATAAGCTCTTAGTTCCATTAATTTTTCAAATTAATCACATCAAGATTTACTTTTGGCTTTAGTATCCTTGTTGTCAGATAAGTGTGATAGCAGAAATTATTACTTTTACAGTCTTGTATAGCTGAATTAGGTTTTAAAGACTAAAAATAGAAAGCCACGTAATGCTACATAATGCATGAATAAGAAGTACCATAGGGATAGGTTAATATTTAATATTGGTTTGAAGTTAATGTTTGGATTCTAATTATAGTTTGAATTACTAAAAACATGGGTTCAGCCAGGTACCAACAGCTGAATAACACTGTTTTTTATCTTCAAACTGATAAGAAAGTGTTTAAAAAGGGCTTTATTTTAAGTACTTTTTACATTTACACTGGAGACCACTGCAAAGTAGTAGTCATATTTTTAACTCTTACAAGTCTGTGTTATCTGGAAATTAGGAACAGGTTAATTAAGGCAGTGTTCTAGTACTGCATGTTCACAGTGGCAGCCCAAAAGAAGTAAATTATTTCAAACTAATATGTTGTGTTCAGAAATGGTAGCCTTGGTCATCTCTTCAGTGGTTTTAAGTCTCAATTTTATTTGGTAGAGTTTTGGGCTAAAATTACAGTGGGGAGTTCTTATGCAGAGGTGAGGTAATCATAATATTTGGAGATTCTCCCATTCCTGACCTGATGAATGCAATGTTCCTCTCAATGTCCTAGTGAGACCTGAAGCTATTAACAGCAGATGAAGCAGCAGCACCAAAACAAAGCCATTTCAATCTACAGCTCCCTATAGCCAAATAAGTTATTACATTTGCACAGCATCAACTTAATGTGAAGTTAGTATTCTAAGTTTAATGAATCCTTTGTGCAATTGATCTGCAGCAGCTACAAGCTGCTGTTCGTGGTAAGAGGACTGAAAAACAAGCTCTGCAGGCTTCTGGTTATTTTTGGTGCATTCCAACATGTACTTCACAGTGAAACACTATTCCCAGCAATGTAAAATTATTCTACAGTATTTCTTACTCATTCTGTTCAAGAATATAATTTACAGGCATATATTATGTAGGATTTATTCACAATTTTATTAGCAATCCATGTAAAATAGATTTTAGACTGCAAATAAAGACTGACCAAAATGAAATCCTATTTAAGAGAAAAACACCACTTTCACTATCTCATTTCATAAAAAAAAAAAACTTCTCCACCCTGTTCCATTCCTGAAGGGCTCTATCTGATGTATTATAAATGATCTGCTGCTTTTTATTAATGAATGCTGACAATTTCTTTAGCATATATGAACCATTGCTGCAGGTTCAAGTGATCATTCTGTCTTTACACTGTCTTGAAGACATGAAGTTCTGTTGAATAACTTTAGTAAATTTGAAGGTTATTTGAAAGAAAAAAAACTTTGCAGAATGAAATAAAATCTCCATGAATAAAATAATATCCATGTGAAACAGCAATGTCAGCTAAAAAACTCATAAGCCTTTAACTTCTACTAAGAAGTAAATCAGAACAAAAATTACTTACCTAGAAAAGTAGGACTCAGGTGATGAAGGCTATGTATACATTAATAACATGACAATAACGTGACTCTTGAAAGAGTATGAGCAAATGATATGTTTACCACTGTAAGTGGTAAGTCCACGTTTTTAAATAGCACAAGAGATGTTACCATCAAATATTAATTGGTCTTTCCCTTCAGTCTTCTGTCTCAATTTTATTTTTTCAGCTCTATACACATTATATTCAATAGGAAATTCAGAACTCCTCCATTAAATACCGTAATTGTTTTACTACTACAGAAGGTCAGAGAATAAAGTGTAGGTAGTAGTGTTAATGCTACCTTGTCTTCCAAAGACAGTGGTGTAAAAACCTAAGCCCATCTAATCATTTTGTCACATTCAGTCTTCAAAGCAGAGTCCTATGACTGGTTGCTGTGGGACACCATCCCCATTTGTTAGAATGAGTGATGGCACTATTCTGCTCTTGCATGAATGCTGCGCTCTCGCTCTGTCTTGTGGGGCAACATTGTGTTCACAGAGTTGGAAAGCATTCCTATTGTGTTGGGTGCAGGTCTGGGCACACATTGTGACCAACATGACCCTTTTTATCATAAAATGCAGTTACTGTCATGACTGAGCATATTGATTCAGTCCTTTAGGCCCATAGAAATCACAGAACTCCCTGTTGGAAGTGACACCAGGGATATCCATCAGTGCCAGGTATGGAGATGGTTTGTTTGGAGTAGACAGCTGCCTATTAAAAGTTGGATTAAAACAAAAAACTTGTTTAGCTTTTGTTCATTAATTGTTACTTGTTACTCCTATTCAAGTTCAAATTGCTGATGCGTTCTCCAAACTCTTGTTCTCTTTCCATGTGACTGGTTAATTATCATGGTCCTGCCTACCTCCAGCTACTGACTAAAAAATATAGATTTTATTGACTTGTATCCCAGAACACTGACAGTAAAAATAAAATAAATTATGCTTTGTTTAAAATCAAAACAATTTAATTTTCCATCCTCGGTTCCTGGTAAAGCTAAAGTGCCTTTTGTGGAAATGGTTTTTCTGGATATCGGGGTTTTGCCCAACATGTTGGAATTTTGTATCAGATACTTTTTTTAACAGAATATGAAAGTTTTTTTGTTTGGTTTGATATACTTTTTATTTTAAAGTCATACATCTTTGTAACCCTGTGTCCAATAATTCTCATAAAATAACTGTGTTATATGCATTCTGGTTATTATTCATTCATCTTTAGGCATCATTTTGGTTTATATTAGTGGTCTCAGATGAGGATTCAAGAAACTTATTGGTTGTGTGTTTAGTAATGCTCCACTCACTTCTTGCTTCATGGTTCATATGATCCATAGGTTAAAAATTTTTAAAAGTCATCAAAGTAGTAACCAATGAAATCTATTATTGTCAGTGAGAAAGAAACTGCAGAGATGCATGAAAAACCCAAAGTGATTGTGCACATAAGTTTATAGCAAATCTTCACTGGAGATTTCATTTGGAGTCCAGTTATAAATTCAGATTTTTTTTTCACTATTTTTTTTTCCTGTGTCTTGGGTTGAAAAATGTAACCAAAAAAGTGTATTCTATTTTCCATCTGTCGAAGCTGGTTGGGAGGTATTGTTCTTTATCTCTTGTAACTGTAGGGGTGGAAAGAGGGAGGATGCCCACTGTTAATGGGACATCTGATAACACCAGATAAGGTAAGGCCTTTTTATCTCTTCCTCCACTCATCCTCCTCCGAGGGACATCACCTGTGAATGGGCCATTTAAGGCCTCTCACATGACTGATAACATCACCTCATTCCATTGTGAGATGCTCCACGCAGTGGGAGGAGCCAAAGCCTTTCCACAGGGATAAAACCAGCACTCCCAAACACCAAAGGAGCCTGTTTCCACTGGATTCCTAGATGGAGACTGGACTCTTTCTTGAGGATCATTTCTATTCCAACAGGGCCACATCTGTCACTCCAGGAGGACTTGTTTCAAGCTGTTTCCAACACCCTGACCAACAGGGTGTCAGGTTTGCATTCTGACTCTATCAGTGGTCCTATTTCATATATCCTGTCTTATTTTATTTTTACCTTTTTTGTTGTTTGTTTCTTCTCTCTCTATTAAATTATATTTCTGACTTGGAGTCTTACTGGTTTTACTTTCAAACCAGTACATCCTGTTACTAAATGGTACTTTTCATGGGTATGTAATGAAACCATTAGATGCAGGATTTAGCCTACAAAATGACTTCTTCATTTTAAAATACCACAAGGGGCTGTGAGTGATGTGAGGTGTGCCAGATAATATAAAGGCTATAGTATTTACCTTTGCATTTCTCCTTTTTTTTTTCTAGCTGGAAGGAGCAAATCCCCCAGCCTGGGAGGCAGAAAAAGTGATAACATAGCTCTTGTTCCAGGTGCAGCTCTTCTGATTTTGTAAGGCAGGGGAGTGAATTAGTAAATCTTGCAATCTCAAGTTCTAGATCCCACTTCTGGCTTTCATACACAGTGTGAAGCATTAATTTGCATAGTCCAATGCCTGCCCTGTTAATGAGGTGTGTGCAGGAGTGCAGATGTGTACACAAAAATGTCATTCGTGGGCCTCAGCCAATAGTTATGGGCCAAAGCTCTTGAATAATGTTAAGTTAGTGGCCTTCATAAAAACACTCTTTTGTTATTAACTGGCTGAGAGTATAACCACATATTGCTGTAACTGAGTCAGAAGAAAAGAATGTGTGATTTCCTTTCTGGAAATGCCAACATGAACCAAAGGACCCTGAAAACAACCCTTTAAACTTTATTAGGCATAGCTGAGTTAAAAGAAATACTTTGGGTACTAACAGGGTGGACAAAGAAAAAGTAGTTTGAGTTTTGAGAGAAAAAAAATTCATCAAAATGTACCTATTCGGTTCCTCTACAGGTGCTCCTTGGTTTTTTCAAAGGTCAGTCTTAGCATCTGAGATGCAGTAGTTGAGAATAAATTTCATGTGCAAGACACGTTGAGGGAAACATTCATGATTATTTGACAGAATGAAGTGTCTGTAAAAAAAGTTAGTATTTTGCAGCAGTGTTTATTATTTCTTTTAGTTCTATCCTTTCCATCTACAAATTATACTACAACAACAACAACAAAAAATTAAATTAAGCATTGGTAATGCTCAATATGAAATTTACTACTTGGTGCTATGACAGAACAAGTTCAGCACTAAGGTATTCTTTCAAAAACTACATATTTTTTAAAGAGTTACTTATATTTTATCACACTATTTATTTTACTTTAACATCCTGAATATAGAGAGAAATCATGGATTAATGGGAAATATATGTGGGTTCTTGCTCCTGAGGAGCAGCCTGGCTCTGCTCCAGCAAAGCTCTCAACTTCCAGCACTAAATTTGTCCTAGAGATTGAGTTCGAAGGCCCTTGAAATGTCAGGCCCTACAGATTTACAGGGCAGGATTTTGCATGTGTGTAAACCCATGCAGCTTCTTTCACTGCTTTGGTGGAATTAGTCTGATTTATGCAAGCTGAAGGGTTGTCTCAGTACAGACTTTAACAGGAGATTTCCCAGGTCTTTCCTACCAAAGGGAAGTAATCATTGCTCAGGAGAGCAAAAGCTGCAAAGGTAGCTTGTGAAGAGAGCACTGGAGCTGAAATGTGGTCTAACATCAGGGAAGAATCAGAGAGAAGGAGAGCATTTCAGCTGGCTTTGACACATCCAAGAACTGCTTGTGAAATAAAAGATGGTAGTAAACACCCCACTTGATAAGCCAAGGACATAGAGAAGGAGGTAAAACAAAAATCATGCTATAACTATGGAGCTTGTAGTTTTGTCACTCACATAAACGTACTGAATATATTTTCCCAGGCGTGGCTGTTACCAACAATATTTTCTACAACCTACAGGATAAAGCTAAAAAAATTATACAATTCTTAATGTGCACTGTTTTCCTGTCTTTTGCACAAACTTTGCCAATACTTTGTAACAATAATTTATCCCACTTGTTTTGTGGGCAGCTGTGTTTTCGTAAATAGACCAAGAAATTTAGAGAGATCACTAAATAAAATATTAATACTGACACAACATTCTTCAGTAGAAGCAGAGCGAGACTTGGCAATTTGCTACTGATTTAAACAGGACTTAAAAGCATATATGCATGTATAAATACACATAAAGATTCTCTCAAGGTGTAATGTGGTAACATTTGAAATATTAATGCATTATATAATGTGCTTGACTAGTAGTCAGAGGCTACCAAGTTCTCCACTTAAACAGAATTGCAGAACCAAGCAACTTGTCTGTAAGTGCTCATATAAATTCTTTTGTGCAACATTCAAGAAGGATAGAAATCTATGAACCACTGAAGTGTTTAAAATGGGCAGCAGTTTTTCCACTGATGTGTTTTTTTAAATTCCAAAGCTCAGATGTCATGGACAGATTCAATCAATTTGTATATAAAACCAGAAATAAGACAGAAACAATTTTTTAGAAGGAAAAAAAAAGTTTCTTTTAATGAAATAAGCAGAAAATCTTATAAACAGTAATACTGGACATTAAAAAAAATTAACAACAAATTAAGAATATTACATGTTATTGGTTTTAATTAAACATTTGGGAGAGTCTGTCAATTTTTGGAGCAGTGCTGAGTAGAAGTGATGATTACTCTGCACTTAGATTAGACTGTGGTGGCAGTGTGTCAGACACCATTTTGAATTGCAATCCTCAGTCCCTGCCCAAAGAACTTTGTAATTTACTGCTGTCCTAAGAGTAAACAATTGCCTTTCCTTCTCCAGGCTATCCTGCGTGTTATGATCCAGCTACAGGCACAGCGTTACCATCTGTTCTGTTCTGCCTCTCTAATCTCCTTGGACTTCAAATTCCCTAGAAGAAAATGGAGTAAAAAGCCAGACTTCCTTAGTATGAGCAGAGATCTTAGGCCAAGTCACAATATAGGTCACAACATAATTCACAATATACCCAGTCACAGTATAGTTCTTCATTAGATTTAGATTCTAGAAGATATCATGTGTCCTATTATCTGAAAATATTGGTAATTTAGTGAGAGATACTTTTGTGAGAGAGACCCTGATGTGATCCTCTAGGTGATTATGCTTCCCTTGCTCCTCCCAGTTACTACATTTTCTCTGTTGCTATAAATTAAAAAAAAAAAAAAATCAATTTTGGCTTGGTTATGAGAAGGTTAGTTGACACAATTCTCAACTGCCTATCTTCTTTCATATTATTTTACCCAATACAGTCATTTAATCTGGTCAACAAACATGGCAAGATGCTCTGATAAGAGAGTTAAAAAACACCTTGGAACATCTATAAAAATAATCCATAAATAGAAAGTGTCATCTTCAAAAACCACAAGACCACAAACCTCCTCGTTTTTGGCGCATAAAACCACTATTAATCTTTTGTACAAAAAACCTCCAAAATACCCCAAACAAACCCAAAGCAATATAAGCCATCAAATCCATATGTGTCATGGAGAAAGAACAGGAAGTAAAAAGGGCAATTCTAACTCTTTCAGTCCTTCCAATAACAACAGCAAATGATTTTTAAGGTTTAAATGCACAGAAGCAGTACCATTCAAAGAGGCAGTTAAATTTAGAAGTTGCATGCTAAATTGATCATCAGCTTCATAATATCTGCAAAAATATCATTATATCTCTATATGCTTAATCTAGACAGTTTTGGTTTTTGCTGTGGATATTTATCCAGAGTCTGTTGGGCTTTCAAAACTGGAAGCCATGCAACACTGGTTTTCAGCTTCAATGACCACAGCCTATATACATTTTTGAAAAATAAGCACAAATTGGAAAGACCATATTTGAATGAAGCGTAAAAACCTAATTCACATCTCTTGACATACTGTGAGCACTATTTCAAAGCTTTATAGCTAAGCATATTCAAAAGCAGGAAGGCCAAATATCATCAGGGTTTTTTTCTTAATTAGACGTTGAAGTGCTAAGAGAGATTCTTGCAGCGGCCAATGCAGAACATCACAAAAAGGCTTCTCAAGCACCTGAAAAATTGAACATCTTCAAAGGTAAGTGGCATTGGCAGCAGTTTAATTCAGTGGAAACTATGAACTGGGGGTTTGAACATGGAGGGCATGAATTCAATAAAATTCAGAGTCTGTGATAAATACAAAATGTCAAGGGAGAGGGAGAGGATTTCTGTTTTGGAGCACTGAGCCTGGTAACTCTGATTCAGCAGCATCAGTTACTCAATCTATTCCTCATGTGGCGAAAATATTTATTCTGGCAAGATCCTCCCACAAGGGCTTAATGCAGAGGAAATAGTGCTTGGTAGAAAATAATTTCTTACTGTTTTTCTCCACTGAAACAATTATTTTTTGTTGGCTTCCCTTTTTAGTCCACAGAGCATTGCATAAATGTGTCAATTCATTGCTTAAGCCTTATAAAGAAAATTTTACCATGATAGATCCAATAAAAAGTGAGGTAGTCTCCTGCTATGGTATGAGCAAATTTGATGACTAGTGAAAATAACCATTTAAACAGCACAGAACAAATTAAATTGGACTTTTTCACATGTCTTTAATCACACTGGACTGAGAAATGTCTTTCTTGTAGTCTTATTGAAAGGTACCTCCCTGATTATCTTTAAATGAAAGGCTTGATATTAATTAGTTTTAGAATTTTTTTTAAAATTTCATACTGTACTAAGGAAAGAATTTTATTATCTTTTTTTCCCCAGTAAAATAAAGTCCTTGTCAGAATATCAGTAAAAAGTGACATGTTTTTCTCCTCTCCAGGACATCAGGACTTTATATAATTACTGCCTAAATCATAAAGGGAACTTGGCTTGCAGGTAATTTGAAATAGGTTTCAGGGAAGTAAATAGCTGTGCAAACTAATGCAAAAAACAGCTATAGACCTATTGGCACTGGAATAATAGAAGGCATGTGTGAGCAACCTTATCCAATGGTGTTTATATACTATTTCTATATTCTTCAGACATAATGCTGAATATAGAATAGGCAGAGTTATTTTAGTGTTCACAAATACTGCAATAGCTGCATTAACTCTGTATATTATTAGTTAACTAACCACTTTCATCTCTGTGGCCATGCCATGTCTACTCACTCAATGCAGCAAGGTAGAACAGGAAAGGATGAGTATGACTTTTTTTCCACAAAATTAGATTTCTCAATGTTAACAGAAAGTACATCTTCATGACCCTCTATCAAATTCTTTCAAATCACTGGTAAATCATTGTGCTGCCAGCTAAGTCAGCCCCTCATGAGAGGACCACAATCTCAAAATCTCACAATCTCACTCAGTTTATTTTGCTGTTGACCTGAATGTGTGACCCAACAAAGAGCTCCACAGGCCCGAAAATACACATACAGATTTTTGAGAGGATGAGAAACAGTAGCCTTCTTCCTGTTAGCACACTTAAAAGGGGGCTTTGTTCAAATTAGAATGCAAGATTAAACTGAGCAGTTCTGTTCCATGTCCCATGTCATCAGCATATTCAGGGCCAGTTAAGAGCCCAAGCATGGTGGAAAATCAGAGTGGCATCAAGCATTACGTGACTTTAAGCAGACCTATGGCAGCTCTTGTTAATTCTGGTGATTTAAGGAAAAAACTTTGCTCTGCAGTTGGAGACAAAATTACAGGTTTATGACTCACAAGATTCTCAACTTGAATTGCATATACATTTGTAATTTGATTTTTAAACTGCACAAGAGCTTGAAATTAATCAATATGTTGCCATCATCAGACACCTTCTCAGAAAGGCAGAAACATCCTCTAGAACTGGCAAAACAGATGTATAAATCTTTTCACTGTAATGCTATTAATTCAGGTGACACATTATGGATCTTTTAAACTTAATGCTACAGTCCAGACAGAGATACAAGCAGAATTTGTAAAAATATTTTCTGGAGAATTTCAGCGTTTTCACTAACTAATAAGTCTGAGTTTTTCAGGTGAAATACTGTCATGGGTTCCTCCATAACTGCCCCTACTTTCTGTTTAATCAAATCTGAATGCTTGTGAACAGATCTTGAACAGATGCATCACCTGAAAGAGCAGCTTTGTTTTTCTTGAACATCCAACTTCATTGTCATCAGATATTAGAGGACAGTCATCTATTTGAAGAATGTTTAAAGAAACAGGCAGGCCCTGTACCAAATCAACAAAGGATTTTAAAGCTGGAGTTGTTGGTAGAATTTGGGGGGGTTTAACCAGAAGATGGTCCATACACCACCTGGACTACTGATAATTGGTGAGATGTGCCTTTCTCAGACGGGGGAAAAAGGAATTGGCACAGGAGCTAGAAGGACTCATTGATAGATCTTAAAACTAGATTGGAAGGGGAAAAGCCGCAAAAACGGTACTTCCAGGGATAAGCACTGGGATGGCACACCAAACCTGGAGGAACCAACACAGCGTGAGTCCTCAACCTGCTCCATGAGGTATTGGCAACAGCAAACCACACCTGAAAACAGCACATGCAGCCTGAGAAACAACCAAGGGAGCTCAAAGATTTGTCCCAGACAAACTGTACTATTGGCACAAGCAAAACCAGGTGGGATGGGTGAATCTGTGACTTGTGTGGGTGAGGGATGGTTACAGGCTCCTCAGGAGGGACAGGCAGGGCAGGTGGGGCAGTGGGGTGGCACTGAGGGTGAAAAGGGGGCTGCAGTGTGCAGAGCTCACAGTCAGCATTGCTGTGTTTGAAAGCGTCTGGGTAAGGGCTGAGGGACAAACAAATAATGATAATGGGAGACAATGGTAGCAATGAATGAAAATCTTCAAGGAACAAAGGAACACCTACAAATCAACTTCTCCTGTTCTTATCAAGGATTTCAACTTGCCAGTGTTTACCTGGGAACATCACACAGCTGATTTCTTCAGGTTCAGAGGATTGTTAATATACCTGGATGGTAACTTCATGGTACAGATACTAAGGAAGTCAGCTAGGAATGGTCTCCTCCCTGATTTGTTGCTAGTTAACAGAGCTGCCTTAGTGAAGTGGTGATTGGTGATTGTCTTGGCCACAGTGAACACCATGAAAGAAAAGCTCATAAATAGCTACCTATACTGAAAGAATTTTGTTGAAGTCTAATTCCAACATTTCTAGCCTCACTATCTACTTCATTTAATAAATACATTTACCAGCTTGAGCCAGCTGGCAAAATTAACTATTAAACTAAAACATCTGGAGTACTTTTTAGGCATGAAACTCAAATTAAGAAGTGGGGGAAAACAGGCAAAGATGAGCAAAAATTGAAAGGATTTACTTTTTTAAAATGCATGGGGCTAAAATTTTCTGCTGTGGAAGGAGCTGACAGAGAAGAAGATTCTTTTTATTTTCAGTGATATATCTACTGCCTTCTTAAATGCATGATTCTCACCAGCAGCCTGTTTCTCGTGAGTGTTAGGTTCTTTGACAGGAAAACACATTTCCACTGGTCCTTAAACAAAAGACAGTCTCCTGTTTATTTCCCTGGTCAACTTTACTGAAAGAGGAGAAAACTTAAGAAATGGGCAGCAGGTAAAATTTTACAAGTAGGTGTAAAATTTACACTAGCACATATACAGTATTTTAATGTTTTTTATGAGGTAGATGTAGATTGAGTAGGGTGAGAAAATACTGAGTGTCTGTGAAAGTTGTTTCAAAAACAGGAGTTTGACTGCAAGCTATTTTTAATTTCCTTTTAATAATCCAGGAAAAATGTTCCCAGACTATCTAAAAGTTTTTTTCAGAAGACTACCTTATGCTTTCAGAAAATAGGAATTCTTTGGTAAATCTGAAATATGTTTTTATCATAAGACTTTTTAGCTCAGCACTCCTTGTGGAATACACTGAGAAGACTAGGAAAACATTATTAGGTGGAGAGGTTGCTATCCATTTGAGGGACAGGAGTTAGAATATTGCAACTAATTCATAAAATTTATCTGCATCTCTACATTCTTTGCATCTAAAAATAAAAAGTAAAAGCACAGATGAGGGTTTCATTCACCAAAATAAAATGCAGTGAATCAGAATTCCTGGTGTAAAGGGAATTCTTTCAGCATAACTTCAGTGATGGAAAGATATAGCATTGAGTCTTGCTGCCAGGAAATAACTAATATTCACTTTACATTTTATGCTACCATTTGAACTCATAATGGAGAGGAAGATGTTCAAGGTGAAAGATTTTTTGCCTTGGTGTAGCATTAAAAGGATGAGCTAAGGCAAGCAAAGTGATATCTTACTTTTTCCGAAATTCTCTTTTGAGTAAAAGAAAAAATAGGAGAGATGGAAGGTTATTTCCTTTTTGTGGACCCATGTTTCAAAAGTCTAAAACAAATAACAGAAACACAGAAAGATTTGGACTGAAAGGGACACTGAATATCATTTACCTACAAATACCCTGCCTTGGACAGGCCACCTCCCACTGTGCCAGGTTGCTCAGCCCTTTCAGTCTGGCCTTGAACACTTCCAGGGATGGGGTATCCACAGCTTCTCTGGGCAACACTGTTCCAGTGTCTCACCACCCTCACAACAGATATCTTCCTCCCAACATCTAATTTAAAGCTACTCTCTCAGTTTGAATCCATTCCCCCTTATCCTGTCAGGCCCTTGTAAATCATGCCCCTCTCTTCTTGTTAGGTCCCGTATTGGAAGGTTACGTACTGGAAGTTCACAATTAGATCACCCCACAGCCTTCCTTTTCCTCTGCAGGATGAGCAAACTCCATTGTCTCAGCCTTTCTTCACGTGAAAGGTGCTCTGTCCCTCCAATCCCCTTGGTGTCCCTCCTCTGCACTCTCTCCAGCACCTCCATGTCCTTCCTGTGCTGGGGCTCCAGAGATGGATGCAGCAGTGCAGCAGGTGGGGTCTCAGCAGAGCAGAGCAGGGGGGCAGAATTCCCACTCTCACTCTGCAGTGCAGCAGGTGGGGTCTCAGCAGAGCAGAGCAGAGGGGCAGAATTCCCTCTCTCACTCTGCTGGCCATGGTAATTTCTATGTACCCCAGGATATTATTGACTGGTGATCAGTTCGAAGCAAGAGAGAGAGATGGAGAATGAAAAACATGCTTCCAGACAAGGCATGGACAGCTCAGTCAGGACAGTATGGATTTAACCCCCTTAAGCTGGAATTTATTAGAATCAAAGCAGATGTGACATTATTTTACCTTGCTAAGTTCTGAACAATTTACTAGAATATGAAGTATAATTATAATAATGTGTGGGACTCTACCAAATGCATTGCAGATGCTAAGAATTTAGCTACACTGGGCAATGGAAAAGAACATTTATTGACAAAATCTGAAGAAAATACAGAAAGAATTTTTGTCCATCTTCTCTCAAATTTAAAATTAATCCAAGTGAGGGTCTCTGATGAGTAGCTGAATTTCTGTTATGACAAATAAATATTTCATAACATTGTTTTCCTATGAAATGGTCAGTTAGAAGAAACTGTAGAAGATAGGGCAAAGTGGGTTGTTTTTCCAATTTTGCTTCTTTATCTGCTCCCTTCACAATGTGAATAAAACCTGAAGTCATGTTACTCAGATTTTTTCCTTTAGGCAGTATCTGGCTTTAAGTTTAGCTTAATGCTGTGCTTTGCTCCAGTGTTTAAGAGGCAGCTGGTAAATAGTCTTTCTCCTTCAATCAGCCTTCCTGGAAAAGTGAGTCACATGAGAGCAAAGGATTTTTCTTTTGGATGGGTGGGCAGGGAGAATAAGAAGGCCAAAACTGAAGGTCAGGATCATGCTGGCAGACATTTATTTAATGAGCAACCCACTGCCACAGAGAAAGAGGAACAAAAGGAATGTCTTGGCATAACTGTTCTTACTCAAAAGCAAACAAACAAAAGTGTTATAAAGAAGAGATCTAGAGATGCTCAGGCATGACAAAATAACACTGAAGCTAACACGCATGAAATGAAATGTTTATTTTTGTATAAGTCTTTTTCATTTGAATGGTCTTACATGGATATCTCAGATATCTTGGAAGTTCTAACTTCTTTTCAGTAGTATCATCTATAAAGAGCTAACTTAAAGGTAAATTCACTTAGTAAGTTAAGGCTATTATTTACTTCTTGTTGTGTCAACCTTAGTTTTGTAAGGTAAATCCAGACAAGGCAGCAGCTATGACAGAGAGTCGTATATATTACCTTCATAAAGCTAAAATAAGTGAAAGAAATGACACAGTTCTGAACCTGTGGTTGGCAGATTTGTCCCTCTATTTGTTCTTGAATATACTGGGGAGGAATAAGAGAGAAAGTTTTGCTTTGGCTAAATTTACTAAAATAGAAATATATGGGAAATCTTCAAAGATTTGCAAGAAAATGGTAGAGAACACTGCCAACAAAGGGAAAGGAATGACAGCCGTTTAACTTGATCTGCTTTCAATTCAGATAAAAAAGAGGAGAAGACAATATAAGGAGAAGAACATTTTATTTCATATCCAGGTATGTAAGATTAAACTTTCACAGTGATCTGATATTTTCTCTTGAAATTACTTTAGTCGTCATGAGAGGATAAATTACTAAGAAAAGAAGCCAATGAAGAAAGAACAATAGAGTAGATAACTTTCTCACTTTTGTGTCTTGAAAATATATTGTTACATATTTCTTATAATTGATTTTATGGGGAAAGAAAATAGACAAATTTTTAGAGAAAAATAGGGAGATGAAAATAAGGATCAAAATGGACATTAGAGGATATTAGTGAATAAAATGCAAACAAAGCCAGCACTTCAAAATCAAATTTCACCAAACCTTCAAACTTTTTTTTCTTGTCTTCTTCATACAGAAGTACTGATGGATTTTCATTCATTTGGACTCAAATATTGTGAAATGACTGGAAAGGAAATTTCATTCCAGGAAATATTAAAATGGGCTGTTACTTTTTGGTAAAATCTACACTTTAACAACATGTATAGTCGTATCCTGGCAAAAATTCGAATCTCAGCTTGTTTCTTTTCTCTAATATATGCTTGACTCCATTTATGATGTCAGGGTACTTTCTACAGTGAAAAATTAAAGTGATACTAAACACGAATAACAGTCCAGGAATGGGAATGTTACACTGAAGGAAAAGAAAATATTTTTCTGCTGTTTTTTATGACAAAAAAATGTGTAATAAAACAATAGCCATTGCATAACATTTACCTCATTTTCCTGGTCTTAGAATTTTATTCTGAACTAAGGCCTACTGTAGCTAAATATTTTTAAAGAAAAGGAAGAAAATCAAATGCTTAAACTACTAGGCAGAATTTAGTACAACAGTGTTGATTCAGTTCCTATCTCAATAAAAGTGGCTAATTTTGTCTTGCATTTTATCAAGTTAAAGAGGAACTGGATATGTTTTATTCCTTTTTAAATGTTTTATCACTTAGGCTACATATTTCAACATGAAATGGCCTCCATGTCTGCCTGATACACACCAGTGAAATGAAATGTGAATAGTTTTCAAATCAGTATTTTATCTCCAGTAACCATGAGATGATTTAAAATTGATTCAATTGAGTGTAGCGCTTTATTCTTTCTAATAATATGATACTTTCTGAAACTGAGAAGGGTTAGTCTTGCTCTGTTTTCACAGTTAGCATATATGTATTGCTTTCCACTTTGTGATATGAGATCCCAGCTAGGCCTCTCACTTCAACCTGTTTCAGAGTATGTTTTACTATGTCTCTCAAAACTATTTTCCTGTTTGTCCTTCAGCACATGCACACAAAGCTTTCTCTAACAGAAGTGTCTACAGCTCACAAAATTAACTTAGAATGCCTGAATAATACCAAGAAAAGAAAGAAAAAGTCTAGACACCTGAAAGTGAAGCACAAAGAACTATAAACAGTTCAAGTTCAAAAGTGTTTAGAAGCAATTACAAAAGCAATATAAATTGTGGGATGGGTTCATACACTCATTTCAACAGCATTGATGAAAAAAATGGTATTATTCCAGGGCACATGGAAATGTGGGATGTACTAAACCTGCCACAGGCTATCTGGATGAAAATAGCACTGATATTTCCACCTTCCTATCTACATACTCAGCTAAGATCAATGAAAAAGCTCCTAGAATATGTTCCTGAATTAGCAATGAAAAACCTCCTCTGACTGCCTTACTCCTCAGAGAAAATTTTAATTTTGTTGTTTTTATTCAAGTTCCAGATAAAAAGTGATTAAGGCATAAAGGAGAGAACTGAAATGACTGGGCCCTCTTGGTAGCCCCATTCCACATTATCCATCTGAACTCTCTTTTTCAAGGCTCCATCTATAAAATGAGTGATGTTTCCCTGCTTGCACACAGTGATGGTTTTCAAGAATAGTATGCTATAAAAAATAATTTGAGAGATAAATAAAGACATGACAGCACAATGCACTTTTTGCTCCTAAACAATTGTGAGTTTAATAGGTGCTTTGCTCCCTTCAGTACATTTTTCACATCTGCATGCTGTCTTTTTTCTCATAGAACAGCAAACCTTCCTGTTTTGAGTCCTCCCCACACAGGCTCAGAAGGGACCAGGAACTGAAGGAATTTTTAAATATAATTTTTATTTTTCTTTCTCTGTTAATAGACTAAAGCCCTTTTGAACTTAACATATATTACCACTTCAGAATCCCCTTTATCAGACCCATCATACGTTTGACATAATTGAGTGACATTTGCTATTTCTATGTCAGATATTCCAGTGAATCTTTGTGCAACAGACTAAATAATGCTACTTTTTTTTTTTTTTAATGACACACCGGGTCCCATTTATCTACTTGAATAAGGTGTACAGTTTTATTGCTTGTATGGAAAAACAGACTTCTTTTCAAATTAAGTTACACATTTTATAGAATGAATGACCCACTAGGTTAGTTAGATGTAGTGAATTTCAGTGTCAGACATTACCAATCACATTTTTGCACATCAGCTTTTTATAACAGCATCTGAAGATTTAAAGCCTCAGACCTTTCTCACGTAGTTTGTGCCCTAAGAAGGGCCTAACTGTTGGCCTGACAGGAAAGAATGCTGCTCTTTTCAAGGGAAATAAATAAGTAAAATCTCAGCCTTCTTTATTTAGTCCATCACTCTATTTAGGCAGTCTTTCCTTTTGCTTTTCTGAAGCTTTGTTGCTACTGGAAATTTGCAGGAATAGATGGACATTAGAGGGGTCCAAACACAAGCACTAAGGAAAACTACTCATTCAATTCACAGAAACTTGGGGAGATCAGTGATAGTTCAAAAAAGAATGGACACAAAAGTTGCAAGGTTCATATTTTACATGTATACAAGGGCAAATGTATTGCCCTTGAGATATTTGTACAGTTTGATGTGATCAAGAAGTTTTAACC
This sequence comes from Cisticola juncidis, assembly GCA_013400215.1. Lineage (NCBI taxonomy): Eukaryota > Metazoa > Chordata > Aves > Passeriformes > Cisticolidae > Cisticola > Cisticola juncidis. Next base: position 412,095 of record VXBR01005785.1, on the reverse strand, counting down.
ACAGAATTATCGTGCAGTGAAATCAGGCATGGTATTCTCATATTATATAAGTTTCTTTCTCTCATTTCATTTCTTGATATTGTAAAAAAAAAAAAAAAGACTGTTGATGTTTAATTCTAAGAGTTGATGTTCATGTCTCTTTTTATAAGATCAACGAAATTCAGATAATATTGTTACCAAGACTGGCAGTGTGTGGGCTGTGCTCCACCAGTTCTCACTCACATTTACTCCCTTTTCTACTAGTACACAATTTTTTAATACTATTTCCTAACAGTGCAAGCTTTGCACAGTGTGTAGTCTACATAGGACACAATTTCTCGATTGATAGCCATACAGATTTTTAAAATAAATTCTGATTCTCAAAACCCAGAAAAACCTTTCATTCTCCCCAGTATCACCCAAAAGCTTTCAGGAGGTACTATTTCTGTACCAAAACATGTAGCAATACCCTCATCCATTAACACAAAGAGAATATAAACTCATTGCATTCGTTTTTTTCATTAAAAAATATGACATAGTATTTTTTAATTCAAGCTAAATGGTAATAATATTTTATTAAATAATTGGATTTTAATGTTGTTGGTTAAGGTAAGAAGTATAGATGTTTGTGAAGAAAAATCAGTCTGATCTCTCCCTCAATATGACAATTTCTCTTAAAAAGTCATTTCTACGTGGATAGCTAAGGATCTAATTTATGATATTATTCATAGAATTTGTTGTATCATCACATAAAGTAAGAGCATAACTTCTGTAGGAGACGACAATTGTCAGCCCAGTCTTCTTAAGTAGTGTAGTTCTATGTAAAAATCAACAAACAACATCCATCCGGTTCAAGACAGAGAAACATTTGAGTGGAGGATCCATTTCATGCACTTTCTTCTAGCAGGAGGGCATTATTGCACTATTGCAACTATATGTTCTACATTTCACGTGAATTTACTTGTCTCTGCTACGTCATTTATGTTCTGGTGTTCTGGTCTTGATTGGCTTTGGTTTGCTTTGATTGGTTTGTTTTGCTTTAGTTTAGTTTGCCTTGGTTTGGTTTGACTTGGCTTTTGGTGGCATTGGGGGACTTTTTTCTTGTTGTTGTGCTGGGGATTCTTTTTTTACATTGCAGATAATTTATTTTTCTGCAAGCTGCATTTTCTCTGAAACAGACAGCTTGTTCACCAAGCCTTGGGAATACTGAGATTATCTTTACTTTAATGAACAATACAGAAGTAAAAAAAAAAAAAAATCAATTTTGTAAACACAGAAAGTAACGAAGGTGACATATTCTTTTCAGTAATTTTGGTTTGCAGGTTTGGAGAAAAATATATAGAAGCTTTCAGAAAACGTAACAGAATGGAACTAGAGCTAAATAACTTCAATATGTCTAGGAGGGAAATAATATTTCTTTCAAATGGGTTCAGCAGAAGGAATGAAGGAAAACATTCAAAGGAAGTAAAATTCTTTGAATTGTTGATAGTTGTAAAATTTCCATGCTGTTCATTCCAAAGGAAATAGTCTTTGCCTCCATTTCTCAGGCTGACAACCTCTTCCAATTTCCTTACTCTGTCCTTCCTTAAAAATATTAAAAGCTGTTTAGATGAAAAAAAAAAATGTACATGTTCAAGAAGTGCATCCAGACATGCATGTGTGAAGCCTATTTTTCTACAGGACATACTGTCTTTCTGCAGGACATATTTTTCTTCCCTGGACATACTGTTCCTACGTCTGACCACCTTTCAGTAAAGATTTTTTTTCCTAATATCTAATCTAAACCTCCCCTGGCACAGCCTGAGGCTATGTCTTCTCATCCTGTATCTTGTTATCTGGGAGAAGAGGCTGATCCCCACCTTGCCACAACTTCCTTTCAAGCAGTTATAGAAAGCAATGTAGTTTCTACCCTCATCGTATTTGCCATACTGTTCTTGTTACAGCCCAGGAGGCCCCAGTGCAATTTTTCTTTCAGAGTGGCCCTTTTGTTGCATTTTCCATTCATCTTACAAGTTTTGTTTAAAAATGTAGATAAGTAGTCTGAATGCCCAGTGTAACTTGAAAAAAGCTGCAATTAAGCATATTGTGGAACATATGTTTGAACTTGATTTGCTGACCTGAACAAAAGCAGTAAATATGTTAGCAGGTATCAAACTTTCTTTTTCTATGACTGCATTAGAGCCAGTCTGACAGACAAAATAAACATGGTAGCCCTAGTGAGGTTGATGGATTTACAGCCATTAAGGAGGCAGTTCATTATACTAAGCCAACAGCCACTTTTGACAAGAAAAATCATTTAACCTTTTCACATATAGCCTTCCAACTAACTTCAGTCTGAGACATAGCAGACCCTTCTCTGTTTTCCCCTGTCCAAAGAGCTACATGGCCAAGTATGAAGAGTGATGGTTTACAAACACAATTGTAGAGCAATTAAGATAGAGAATACCGCTTACTTTGTAATCAGAACATGTTTCTCTCTCTAGAATTTAAGTTTTAGAATTTAGAATTTTACCATTGCTTTGTAGGACATCACTATGTAATATGTTTCTTTTATTCTGTTGAGTCAGATTTGGGGAGTAGTACTCACCAATTCAGAGCCCCACAAAGAATCCAAAACCAGGCTGCTAGTCTCTGTCACTCCCCCAGTTTTGCCATCCCCCTCTCCTTTGCTATGGGATGTATTGAAGAATGGGAGACACAAAAAGCAAAGATCACTGGTTGAGATAACAAAAATTTACTGGAAACTGCAAATGGCATAAGAAAATGAACAGTAACTGAACACACCCCACACACCCCCACTGACAATACTCAATACCAGATGGCTCCTCCTGCCATGTTTTCTGAATTGGAAGTAACCCTTTCTCCCCAGAAGAGAACTGCTTTCCCACACCCTCAGCCGTGATCTGAGGTGGTATAGAATAACCTCCAGGTCCTGGCCATCCTCCCTCCTGGCTACTAAGAAAAGTTAACTCTGTCCTGGCCAGAACCAGATGTTGTTAGAATCATGGAAAAGACACCAAAAAAACCCCTCTCAATTCTCATGATTACCAGGCACATCTCTAAACATGTCCTCAAATGTCATATCCACATATCAGTTTTTGAATGCTCCCGAGGATGGTGACTTTACTGCTTCCCTGGACATACTGTTCCAACGCCTGACCACCTTTCAGTAAAGATTTTTTTCCTAATATCTAATCTAAACCTCCTCTGGCACAGCCTGAGGCTATGTCTTCTCATCCTGTATCTTGTTATCTGGGAGAAGAGGCTGATCCCCACCTTGCCACAACTTCCTTTCAAGCAGTTATAGAAAGCAATGTAGTTTCTACCCTCATCGTATTTGCCACACTGTTCTTGTTACAGCCCAGGAGGCCCCCAGCCTTCTTTGGCCACCTGGGCACATACTGACAGATGTTCAGCCAGCTATCAACCAATGGCCCCAGGTAGTGTACCACTGGGTGGTTTTCTAGACACTCTTCCCCCAGTCTGTAGCACTACCTGGGGTTGATGTGATCCAAGGGAAGTAGCCAGCATTTGACCTTGTTGAACCTCATGCCACTGCCCTCAGTCCATTGATCCAGTCTGTGCAGATCCCTCTGCAGAGCATTCCTGTCTTCCATCAGACCAACACTCTCACTAAAATTGGTGGGCATTCTTCTTTTTTCTTCTAAGTACTTTAAATGACAACCTTTTTGCTTGTTAGACACCTTCATCTGAAGCCAGCCCATGTTTTTAATGCAGATGTGATTCAAACTGCAGAAAAGGGCACAAACACTTGAACTGGTAGATGCTTCTTCAAACAAGACTTTTTAAAGTAGAATCATAGGATCATAGGAGTCTTAAACTGGAAGGAATCTATGGGATCAGAAAATCCAGCCCCTCACAGGACTACACAAAACTAAACCACATGACTAAGATGTTTGATCAGATGGTCCTTGAAATACGACAAGCCTGGTGCTTTCACCACTTCACTGGGGATTCTGTTCCAGTGGTGGACTCCACTCTGAGTGAAGAGCCTTTTCCAAAAGTCTGGTCTGAACTACCCCTGAAGAAGCTTCAACCCATTTCCTCATGTTCTCTCCACTGAACATGCCAAGTGAACTCAGCCACTCATTGTAAGTCTTGCCCTCAGGGTTTTCCACCGTGTTTGTTACTCTCCTCTGGACACACTCTAATATTTTGATGTCCCTGTATATTGTGACATCCAAAGCTGCTCAAAGTACTTGAGATGGTACTTCAACGGTGCAGTGTAGTGTGGACACTAAACGTCCATTTTCTTCCTTACCACTGAAAAACCTCGAAAGACAAATGAAACCAGAAGAGGAACCAGATTAGAGATAGCAACAGGCTACAATTAGGTGATCTCTTCCTTCCAAGAGCAGTGCTGTTGGTTCTTTTTACCCTCCTCTGTGGTTCTCTTTAAAGTCACACAGGCTCTGAGAAGAGGTCAATTATTCCTGATGGAAAACTGATACACATGGGGGGATAGCTGGGAGAGAGGTGAAACAGGGACACAACCTCACTTCCATGAGCTGGCTGCAAAGTTGGTCTGCTTAGCTGTCCAGCTCCACAGTAAGAAAATACCTGTGCAGCAGAGCAGCTACAGGGTGCAGTGGTTGGTCTTGCCTGGTTCTTTCACTTCTCAGCTACACACTGAGTCCTTGGAATTGGAAACTATTATTCATTTTTATACCTCAGTTTTGGTGGGGTTTTTCGGTGGTTTTTTTGTTTGTTTGTGGGGTTTTTTTTGTTTGTTTGTTTGTTTTGTTTTTTGGGGTTTTTTTGTTGTTTGTTTGTTTGTTTTGGTTTGGTTTTTTTTTAATTAATTGGTTGAGGCTTTTGATTTGAGTTTGGTTGGATTTTTTAAAGAAATCTGGACATGCGGAAGTAACCCTGATCTGAGGAAGAGGAGGCAACAGAGGAGACACAAGAGCTGGGAGGCTTAGAACGTTTGTGGAGATGGATGTCAGACTATACATGCTTAAGCTGAGATCTGGTCTAAATATGTTGATTTCATTCTCATGACTACATTTCTATTAATTATCCTAACTATTATTTCCAATTCATATGCCCACTAACTGAAACTTCATTATAATTTCATATTTGGAAATCTTGATGAAGAAGATGAAATCCAAAGATCCCTAAGTCACCAAGGTCCTGTGTTATGGTTTCAGTTTTCAGCACAAATCAGTCCAACACCTAAAAAAAACAGGTAAAAAAATTATTTTCTTAATGTTAATATACCATGTTAGCATAATTCATGTGAACATCATATTCTAATTAGAAGGAAAATATTCTATTTTCATTGAAAAGTGATTAAAACAATTTCTTTGGGCTGCACTAGATCTGATCTGATCTAAACCATTGACTAGCAGAGACTAAGTGGTCATAGATATTGAAGATATAAAATCTTTATATTTACAGTTACTATTAGTCATCAGTTATTCCATTTACAATAGGGAAAAAAGATGATTGACTCCAAACTTCAAAAATTCTTTCTTAAAATATATGTTATGAACTCAAGTCATTCAGTGTGCATACAGTCACAAAGATGGTGTTTTGGGGAAAAAGAGAGTATTTCCCATAAAGTAGTCCTGCACTTGTGAATGTGGCCTGCTATATAATTTAAAGAAATGATATGCATACTGGAATGTGAGGATATTAAAAAGAGAACACTGATACCATTCTCTTTACATTTTTGCTCCACACTGTTTTCTTAGGATTCTCTAAAAACACTTTTTATTCTGATTAACAATGAACTATAACAAGCTAGATAGAATATATATTTTGTGGCTATAATAGATTCCTTCAAAAAATTATAATGTTTATTTTTTGTTTAAGTGGGACAGGAATCTCACTGTACACTTTTCATTTATGAACAAGGCTATGATTTACATCCTTAGTGAAGAAAGCATTTAAGTGTTTGTGCAAATTCAGCACCATGTATGACACACAGAAAGTCATTGTTTTCCAGGTCTTGTTCACTAAAAATGAGCTTATTCATGTGCCTTCCTTTGCCAAAGTCTGCACTCACAGAAATTGGAATTAGACTCCTTTCTTCCTTACTAATGAAGTCCAACCAATAATGTAGAGATTAAACTCCTCAGATTTTTCCTCAAAGTTCCAAGTTATGTGCCAATGGCCTACATAATGTATGGATAAGGTCACAAACTTCAGAAATACCAGGTAAGCACTCTACAGTGCAAGCAGGGAAATAATATAGGGAGAGTTCATCAACAGGGAATGCAGGAGACACAGTCAAACAGTCCCCATGCCTAGGAGATGTCCAGCCCAGAAAGATGGTCCTCTGCAGCCCCTCTGCCCAGCAGACAAGGACTCTGACTATCCATGCGGAAGCCCCACATTTGGCTTTTGAGATACAGAAAGAAAAATCAGGTTTCAACCTTCTGTGTGAGATCCTGTGAGATGCTGAGTCTGAACCCTTTTTAAGATGAGAAGAAGGTATAACAACCTCTGTGTTTTTGAGATAAAATGTCCCACCACAAAGTTACAATACTGCTAAGAACACACTGCCCTACTGCCCACATGGCAAGATGTATTTTCTTTAAAAATCAACATTCTCATTTGCAAGAGGAAAATGTTCAAATTAGCTTGACCTCTTGGTTTATCATTTTTGCACTCATTCACATCTGTACACTAGGTAAATGAAATGTATTTGAGTACTTAGCCTTTTCTTCAGGAGGCTCAAGCAAGACCTGGTGTTTAATATTGAAGCCAGGGAGAAGTTTAGATGTCGAGAGGTGAAACTATAAATGAATTAGAACTTTTACTTTTCAATGTAAAGCATTTTCAGGATATTCTGAGTAATTCTGGGGTTGCAGGTTTCCATGAAGAGTTTTTCCATACTAATCTTGAGCATACTTCAATATTCTTTAAAATAAAACCAGATGACAATCTAAGAAAGTATAACAATATATCACTATTAAATTTTAGGAGTTCCTTAATACATGCATCTAGCCCATTTATCTGTGGAGGTAGGAAATGGTCTGCAGCTTCTGGAAAAATTCTCACAATGGAGAAGCAGCAGTCATTCAAAAGAAAAGTTAAGATAAGGCTAAAGTTTACCCTGAGTTTTTATTTTTTTTCTTTAGTCAATGCATTGTTTCTTGTATATTAACCTTTCTGTTTAACTGTCTGTTATCATTATAAACAACATTATGAAGAGATGTACATGTTTCTCACAAAAAGATACTATCCTATTCTAAATTGTTATTAGTAATATAAACTTTTTTTAAATCTATCTATAGGCTAACTACACTAGCATTTTAGAATGAGAACACAACAAAATTGGGAAACTCTCAACTGGGAGATGAACTTTGTAGCATATATTGATGCTTATTGCTTTAAAGAATCATTATGTTTTCACTGTGCCAGCCAGCAGAAATGCAGCATAAACTCAGCAGAAACTCAGCAAATTGTCAGGGCAATTTTCAGCTATTCATAAACATGGTAGTGCACACCCACACTTGGCATGGAAAATGTGGTGTGAAACAACAGCAGATGATGGGTTATGATGATGGTAAATAACAATGATAATGGCTATTGATTTTTTTTTGGAGGGACATTTCACTGCATATTGTATATGTAAACAGTGATACAAACAGCTGGTGTTACTAGAAATGGTGAATTCACATAAGGAAACACAACATTTGCACCATTCATGGAGGTGAGAAATGTCAACTCCATTCCCCATATGGATAAGAGATTAACATATCGTGCATTGCCTTTCTTTGTTTTTTGGAAATTTTCTTTTGGGGGCGGTGGTGGTTGTTTTCTTCTTTAGTTTTTCGTTTTGGTGTGGGGGTTTTTTTCAGTTTGTGGTTTTTTTGTTCATTTGTTTGTAGGATTTTCTGGGGTTTGTTTTTGGTTATTTCTTTTCCTTTGTTTTTGGTTTTATGGGGATTATATAAAGTATATATAATATTGTAAAATGATATTTAGTAAAAAACTTGATAATATCAGTCATTAGGATGTTGTAACCATGACTTAGGTATTAAAAAGTGTGAAGCTTGGCCATTTTGTACCTATTGTATATTGATAAATAGGGTGGAAAGTTTCAACTAATTTGTGGGTAGGTGCATTTTTTGTAAGAAATAAATGGCTTTTCTAGGCCGTTCAGGTTCCTTTGTTTTTAAAAATGTGCATGCAGCATATATCTACTGTGCATGTATAACATGTATAATCTGATAAATAGCTACGATACCTAGAACAACATTCAAGGTCATCATGTGCTTGGCTAACATACTTCAGGATACTATTGTTAAATGTGAAAAATTAAAATCAACACCTGTCTGCTTGGTTAGCTCCCAGAATTTTCAACCTTAGCTGAAACTTTAGTGATTTGTCTTTTCTTACTTCAGAGGGATTGCTTAAAATGAGGAATGAGAGCAAATGTTTAGATCCTAGCACTTCAATAACAGTGTGATATATGGAACCTATCTTTTATGACTTCAAACTCACTCTGCCTCTTAATTTATTTGTATTAGGTTTGGTGAAACTACTTCATATCCTGAACAACAGTAGTTATTTCCATCCTACCTGTAAATTGTGTCTAGATTTTCCCCAGATTTCTTTTTCAAAATACTGCGTTTTCATAGTGAATTGGGAGTATATGCTTCCTCTCTTGCTTGCAGTTTTGCATGGCATCTGAAGAAAGATAAGAAGGGGTTTTTGGCTTTGGGAAGCCTGGAGCCTCATTAGGTGATGGAAGGGAATTTTTTCCTCTAACATGCCACACTAAAAAATATGCTCAGCACAGAATGGCAAGAATCCAGTCCACCACAGCATACACTAGACACCCAAACTGCTAATGTCAGTGATGAACTTTTGAAAGTGTTTGCCTCTGTGGAGTGCAGCCAGATTTCCCATGTTAAGTAGAAGGCAAATATGTTTCAATAAATATGCAGCCTTTCCCCACCTCCATGGGAGAACAAAGATGTTGGAGTACAGCTCTGCTGGTGGCCAACTGCTTATATATTTTCATGGATCTTTCAGAGTGGCTGGAATCTTTGATGTGTTATGACTTCCTTTGAACTCTAGGAATGCTTCAGTCTTGTTTGTATTGCTGATTTTCATCTACTACTTCTGCTGCATTTCCTCACAGTGTATACGGGGGCAGAGAGACTTTCCTTATGTGACAGAAACTCCCATTCTTTTGTTGATGGGTACAGATCTGTATTTAAATTACTTCTTTATGCTGGCTACAATAATAAGATAGTTTTTTTTTACTGAACTACCATTTTATGTTTGTTGATATGGAGACAGAGTATCTTGCTAAAGGGTAACTCTAATTGAATATATTTCTGAGGTCTTGCTGAAATAGTTTTTTATGTTTTTTTCTATGTCACTTGGAAGAGAAAAACAAGCCAGAAGAGACAAAAATTGTCCAGCTTCCTGTTAAAGCCCACCAACTCTAGTCTGGGAAATATGTAGAACTATGAAATGGAGATCACACACCACTCCATGCCCCCACATGTGAATTATTTTCATGTCACAAGATGCAAAATAGCTGTTTAGTAAGAAGGCAATCTTTTGCTGTGTCTTAAACAAAGCAGAAAGAGTGCATGAGAAGGCAGACATCAGGGTTTGGTGCAGATGAACCTAACACAGGACTTGTACAGCTATTCTGCACGTAATCTCATGAAACCAAAAGGATCTATATTAAAAACTTTAATAATTTGTGGGTGGTGATCATATTTTCAAAAGCATAAAATAATTTGAAAAAACTCACTAAGCCATTGGGAATTAATGATTCTTTTCAAACCCAGTGGTTCTCTAAGTAGTCACATTTTGATTTCCAGTGTTAAAAATTACCTTTCTGGCGCATTCCATTTAGCAAATACGGCGAGATTGTTTATGTACCATAGAGAATATTGTATTTTGTCCACATATGAATGCGTTCCATAAAGACTACCAACAAGGTAATCTCAGATTAGGTGAGAGAGATAAAAAACTATTTGCCTGTGGATCTTAATTACTTTATTGCTTTTATGAAAAACCTGTAGTGTTCCTATATTTTCAAGCAAAGGCTGATACTTTGTATCTGGTTTTCCCTGGGAAAACAACAACAACAATAACAACAACAACAATAATAATAATGACAATAAAGCAAGCTAAATGTCAGCTGAGTTTGCAAGGCTTTGCAAATTAACAAACCTCAAATTGCAAGTGCTTAGCAGAGGTTTGTCAGAGGTTGGCAGCTAAATTTGCCAGAGATTCCTGCTGCAACAGAGGAATTCTCTCTATGTGAGAGAAAGAGGGTCACTGGGGCTTAGCAAGACACCTTGCAATTCTTCCTACTGGCACCCAAGATGGATTAATTGTGAACAGGAAAAAACTCAACCTTCACAGTCCTCCTTGCTAACAAGCAGGAACATGGAGCAGGGAAACACGTATTGGAGAGAGACAAACACACAGGAATGACAGGAAAACAGGTGGAGAAAGGGACAGGAACTGGGAGGAGATATTTCAGAGGGGCAAGGACCACAACTGTAGCAAGCTGCAAGGAGCCAGGACAGAATTTGTGCTGTGACAAAATGTTTCTTTGTACCCTCAAAGCTTTGGGTAACATCCCCAAATCCATGGATTTCTTTATTCCTTTACTGCTCTTAAGTAGGTATGGAAAATGTATATCAGGCCTCCTGGGATATCTGTTGCACTTGCTGCCAGTGTTGGTGGTAGCACACGCAAGGGAGGGTTTTTTACTTGTTGTTTTAATGTCTGCTGGATATGAGGCAAAATTACTTTTTGTGGTGAAATTCTAATATTTCTCTCTAATTTAAGGCTATCTTCAGAAACACAAAACAGGCACATGACTGTGCAATTAAAGGTTGTACCAGAGCTTGCATGCAAGAACAGGAAATTAATATTGCATGTGAATAATCCTAACGATAAGAGTCTTTCACTTTTAATGTTTCTACTTTGCAGTTTCATTATTTTTAGTGATGGTTTTGTGTGCTCTGGTACATGTGTATTTTTTGTTCAGAAAAATTTTTAGAACTGCTTTAATTGCTACATGAACACTTTCCTTTTCTCATCTACCCACAGAATCAGGAGACTGGAATGTCTAAGTTTCTGAGTTTGCCTTGCAGAAATATACACAATAAATTAACAGATTTTGTTTTCTCAGTTAAATCATTCATAAAATTGAAAGCAAGGCACAGAATTTTCTTTAGATGTGTTTCAGTTGTTTCACAGGGCTGTAAGTTTGAGTACTTTCTTTTTTACTTTTTTTTCCCTTCCTCTTTTTTTGTTATTTTTACCAATCTGCCTGCTGGTAATTCTCAGCTTGTGGCAGAGGAACAGAGACATGAACATATGCTCTGAAAGAGAGGTTCTTTCACATTTGTATTTCAGAGAGTTTGGTTGCTCCTTGAGCCCAATAACCTCACAAATTAATTCCTTTTGCTTGCAGTGACATCTGTTGGTGAGGGCATAGCTGATTAACTGTGGGGCTGGCATCATTGAGGCATTTCAATGCAGCAGATGTTTCTACTCTCTTCCCACCATCTTATTTCCAAGAAAGCGGAAATGTTTTTGGAGAATGATATAAACCTCGTTCACACAGATAAATTAAATCCCTAAATCTGGATACTTACCATGGCTGCTAACTAAATGACCACTGGGCCAGGGGTATTAATCACCAAGTCTATAAACACAAGAACAAGCAAAAAAAAAAAAACAACAAAAAAAATAGATTTACATAATCAAAGGATATTTCTGGCAAGAAAATATCATTTGTTGGTTACTGTGTGCACACAATAATTGCTCCCTATATCCTTGCAGAACTCTGCACTGAGACAAAGGAAAAGAATATGAAAAGAGATACTTCAAAATTTGAACCATAGCCTTTATTAAACCAAAGAAAACAGTTGCATTCTTAAGTCTCAACATTTTTACTTTATGTTTTTTTTCCATTAACTTTTTCTCTAATATTTTCTTACTGCACTAAGAAAAATGTCATATGTTTTCTTCCAAGTAGCTTTTATATTTAGCGTTCATTTCTGGTTTTAACATTAAAAAAGCCCCACTTCTCTACCAACAAATGTACGTAAAGTTTTAGAAACTTTCAAAATCATAAGTAATACTTTTGCACATGTAATTAACTGTATGAGACAACAGTTGGGCTTTACTTTTGAGTGAAAATTGAAATATAAACTGTTGTTAGTCTTGGGCCACATCATATTTTCCATGTCTGAAAAGATATATTTGCTCCTTTTTCTGTAACCCTTTTGACATATATGCTATGGATATATTTTGGCAACCGATATGTTACTATTTTCTCAAGAAACAAGTTTGGGGCATCTTTTGAAAGAAAAATATTATCTAGGATGGTTTCTTAGTTTCAGTTGTGTGCAGTAAGAACGCCACAGCTCGAGTACATTGAAAAGCATTTCATTTATGCAAGGATAAAGATTTGATTCTGTTGTATTCTATTCAACCCCAGCAGTGAGATTTCATCATATATGTGGTCTTTCTCTTAATGTGATTTTATTATTTCCCCTATAATTTTAATGAGAAACAATTTCTTGTGTCTAGGATTACAAACGATGTAGGACAAGCCATACAGCAGTGGCAGTCTCATATGTTCTGCAGCAGGATGAACTCACCAAGGCTGTGTTTAATAGCCCCAGCCTGTTATTAGCTTTCAACTCACATGGTAAAGGTGCAGCTTCTAAACACTAGTCGAGTGTCTCTAGTGGCCCACAGCACACAACCTTAAAAAAGTGGGATAGGAGATGGGCTAAGGAATCAACATCAGCTTAACAATTTCCGCTGTCTCAGACCTGAGATACTGAGCATGACACTTTGCTTTCATATCTGAGCTCCAGTACACAAATAAGAGGGGCTGCACAGAGGAAGAATGTCCATGTACTTTTCACTATGTGCATATGGTAAACCATCCAGAACACAAAATACAGTTAGACCACTCAAAGGCAGTCGAAATTTTTGTCAGACTTCCCCATTGTTAGACTCTGCTACAGATGTTCGATTGAAAAGTTAGGAGCAGGAGGAATGTAAAAGTCTATTCATTGTTTCAAAGGATTGCACAAAAAACAGGGAACTGACAATATTACAGTCTTACCCTTTAATTTGCTATATACAAATTCACAGCTATATACAAATTCCCTAACTAAAACAAAATGCAAACAAATGACACTAATCCTCCAATCTGAAAAGTATTCATCTGTTCTTGTAGAGATTTTTTCCTTAAACTAATAATATTGATGAATGCTACAACATTGTCATTTAAGTCTCAGTCCACTTGCAGTTATTTGAGCTATGATCTAATTAAATTGATTTAACTGTGAGTGCATTGGCTGTAGTGGTAGTGGATGACTTCAGGTTACTAATGAAATCAAAGTCCAACTTCCATTGCAGCATGGATCTGCTTAAGACATTGCAACTACTGAAGATAAAATCTGGCAAAATATGAAAACGGTGCCAAGAGAAAGCAGTGTTCTCTATTCATATGTGTCATTTGGGATCATCTTTATAAAATAAACTGAGGCTTTGCCAGTCACAGTGTCTACCCCTACAAAACTTAACTGTTAAAATGCCTAACAGATGGTCAAACGTACCAATAAAAGCTGATCAAAATTCTAGGAGGAGGTATTTGTATCAATGCTAATTTCTAAGTGTCTGCTGAAATAGGATATTGACATTCACCTTTTCTAAGCAGACATAGTTACAAGGGGGAAAAATGTCTACTAACGTCACACAAGCATGTCAATAAAAGGAAATCAAAATGACAGAAGGCTGGTTGCAGGTTCACCATCAACGTATCTTAATTCATAATGTTGTTCACCACAAATTTCTCATACTTAAAAGATCTGTTGATTTTTTCGGTGTTATCCTCTTCTCATGAAGACAGCTGTCAGCATATTTTTATGGAGTTGCTTTTAAGCCATTTAGCCACTGGGGGAAAGGGGGTGTTTTTTGTCATTTTTGAATGTCACCAAAATTTGACCCTTGGATTTCACAAGTTAATTTATTTTCCTATGAGAAGTAAGTGTATATATTTCTAAATAGCTTGAAAACTTCTAGTAAAATCTTGATACTGTAAACTAAGGCCAAAGTTTTAAAACTATTTTGAAGTCAAGATATAGGCATTATGGAGTGGAGGTTTTTTAGTGTGTTTAAGTAGACTAGATCAGTAGATTCATCTATAATGAGTCCCAGGTTCCTATCTCTTCCTGTGCTCTTGTTGCAGGGACCGTTTTCATGGTTTTGCAGCTACTTGCTGCAAAAAAACTTAGGGGATAGTTTGCATGAAATTTCTTTGTGAGTGTTGCAAGGCTCTGAACATTCTCTCTGAACAAATAGAGCACTTTGGTTGTTTTTTTTCAGAGTGGATATTTGAAAAAATCAGGTATGGTAAAACACGTAAAAAGATACATAAATAGATTTGTAGCTTTATTTTAACACCTCTGAGAAATATGATGTTACACACTATTATATTTTAATATATTTGGGTTTTTTCTGTGCCTGGCATGGATATCCTCTCAGTATGAGGAAAAATAAAATACTAGGAACAATGGACCTGGAAAAGCTATACAAAGGAATATCACTAACTGCTGCTTTGTAAACATTACAAAGTCTGACTTGTATTTGCAAGACTCCATTACCTTTCTCAGTTACCCAGTACATTCTCAGCAGCTGAGAGGAATTTGGATTCAAAGCTCTTTTCATCCTGTGGGATCACGAACCCCTTTGCTACATCCCAAATCAGCATTGCAGAATGAGCTGTAGCCTCCTCAACACCCTACCCAAGCTGTGGCTCCTTTCTGCAGCTGGGGAAGGCAAGAAGAGTCCCCTTGGCATGTCCCTGGGACCACTAGACCCACAGGGAGCTGCTGTCCTCTGCCTGTTGAGGCGTTTCCACTGGAGGACAGGAGACTGGCAATGCCTGGGGTCCTTGGAAAGCCCTGGCAGTGCGGGTGTGCTAGTCTGCTTGGCCTCTTCTGCCACAGTGAAAGTGTGCAGAATTCCTCCTTTCTGCTGAATCAGCCACTGCTATGCTGTTTGCTCTTGAGCTGGCTGAGAGAGAGCTGTGTCTGAGGTTCTTTTCAAACACTACCCGTTAAAATACCAGGCTGAAAAATGGATCCAGAATGATCAATGGAAATTGTCAGCATTATTTTTTTCCAAAGAACTACCATTACCAGTATTCTCAGATTTGAAATTTTTCTATTTTTTTAAAAAATACTCTCTTTTTTAGATTTGTTTATTTGTTTATTTGTTTATTTTGTTTCAAGTAGTTCAAGAATTTTCAAGAAATTAAAAAAACAGTGTTTTCTAATTCCTTCCCCTTGGCAGGAGTAAATATGAGCTTTCCCATTTTTTGAAGCCTAAAAATGTATTTGGCACTTTCAAGATATTTTGAAAGCAGCCCTTCAAATCCACTGTGCCTTTTGGTCTTACTTCTTACTTACAGGTTCACAATCTCAAATTTCATTGATATATATATTCTCTAAAAATATAATAATTCCTTTTTATATTACATAAAGAAGAGAAAGAGTTGTTCCCATCAAGCCAGACTTGAGCAGGAGATGAGCATATCAGGGTGTTTTTTCCCCAAAGGTAATTTTGACAGCAAAACAGACAAGAAGGTGTGAATAAACCACAGTTATAACTTTTTTTTTTGCCTGATAAGATGATACAGAAATATTTCTCTAGACTCAATGTCACCACTTGCATGAAGAGAGTGAAACAAGCACTCCACAGGACTCATGGACTATGTTGTTGTGCACTTTTGACAAAAAAGGCCTAATTAACAGTGTTGTTTAAGCTTTCCAAGCTGTCAAAACTAATTTTCAAACATCACATTATGGTTTCTCTTTTAAATTATGTAACTAATAATCCAGTACCCATATTAGGTTTTTCAAAGATGTATTCTTAAATATAATTGATATCATTTTACTTTTCTCATTATTTAAGTAGAAAAAGTCAATCATATGTTAGTTTCAGCTGTAAAACATACAGTATAATTATGAATGCAATTACAGCATAGTTGAGGAAATACAAGAAATAAAATAGCATCTGTGCCTAGACTTCAACAATATTGTCAGGTCCATGAATCTACACTAAGAAGAAGTTAAGGAATTCCATAGTCACCAGAAAAAAACTAGTGTTAGAAAAGTTTAAATCCAGCAGGAAGCTTTTCCCCTTACCCATGAGTATTTTTCTCTTAAAAGTGTGCGTAACGATTACAATATCCTTAATTCCATGAATATTTATGAAAAAAAAAGGATATTTAACTTAAATCAGATTACTAAATTCCACTATGGCCCACAGGTTGTGAGCAAGTGTTTAGTTTTGTTAGATAATATTTCTCTCTTAAGTCCTTTGACACTGTCAACTGACAATTTGCTAGTAAGGAGAGAAGAAAAGAAAAAGAAAAGCTGCTCCTGAAATTCCCAAGGACAGTAATTTTCACTTTCAGTCTACGTGGCTTAAATGTCTTGAAGGGTAAAGGCCTGCAAAACTGAGCAAGACTACACTAAGAAAGAAGTAACTTTGTCTTGCACAATATTTTTAATAAGAAGAACTGTTTTGCAGCTGATTAAACTATAATTAAAGTGATGTATTTGCATCACATATGAACTAGCAGCAGGTTTCAACACAGGAGTGCATTTGGGATTAAAACGGTTTTACAATTTACTCAGCAACTCAAGGAGTATGAAGGAATTAAGAGAAAGGATGCCATACTTTGGGTTTGCTCCTACAGCTGAGGCAGTTCCAGTTCACAGAAAAGAATTCAAGGCAATGAGGGCATTAAGCCAACATAACTCCTTCCCTATTAGAGGTGCAAATACTCTTGCCTCCTGTCATGGGTTGACACTGGACAAAACCCCAATGCACCCATGAGTGTGTATTTTTATCTAATGAACTACTGTGAGATGTGATCGAGAACAGAGCAGAGCAGGCCTAATACTTGAAACAGAAAGACAATTTATTAAACTACATAACAGTGAACAATAGCAAAGGAAAAGAAAACCCAACCACCCAAAAGCAGAAGAGAAAACCTCCCAGAACACTGTCTCTCCTCCCCCCAGTTTCCATTTCATCCATGCTCACATAGTTGACTCCAGCACATTACCTTCATCTACTTACTTAATCCCTCAACCACCCTGGGTTCCCAATCCAAACCATCATCCTTTAAAAGCAAACAATCCTCATTCCATCCAGAACAAGAGGAGTCTTTCCCGCACCACAGAAGCCCCCCAAGAAACACAGGTCCACCATCCCGTGTTTTCACGTCACCCCATGGCACTGCCCGGAGTCTGCCAGGGTGACACCCTCCTTTCCATGTCCAGCACTCTCACCACTGTCCATGGACCAAAACTGCAATAGGGCTCTTTTAAGGATGTTTAGCCAAGTACCAAAAACCGGCCATCTTCTCATTTTGGGACTCAGGTCCCCCCCATTTACCCCTGGGGCCGAGGGTGCCAAGAATAGGCCAGAACGTCTCTGGTTTTGAGCCAAAAACATCCACCCAAACACAGTCTCATTTATAATCAGGAGGGTCCAGGGTCCGTCTATGGCTATCATTATGCAGGAAAAGTCCAGCCAAAAGCCCACTCCTCTTCACTCTGGCAATCAAAGGGGTTCTTTTCATCTCCCGTTACCATCTCGGTCCCAGGCTGTCCTCTCTCTTCTAAAACCACCAGCCATGAGAATTCAGTGTCTAGGGATAGCTTTCTTCCGCCTTAGAAAGAGTTAAAAGCTTTTATCTCCCACCAAGGTCAGGCTCAGGCAGTCGCAGGCACTGCAGCTCCCACACGCAGCTCCAGCTCGGCACCTTCTCCCTGGGAGGGGAGAGAGACGGGACCGGGGCGGGGGAACGGGATGGGACGGGGAGGGGGACGGAAGGCACCTCCAAAGTTCCCCACCCCTCCATCCTGGATGGAAGCTGGACCAGCTCCAGTCCAGCTCCCTCTGTTCCCCACCCCTCTCCCACCTTGCTCAGCCAGGCCCACCTTGCTCCCCTCCTCCACCCGGCCTAGCCAGGCCTGGCAGAAGAGGGGAGAAGAAGCTCCCTCTCCAGAGAAGCGAAGACAGGAAAAAGAGGAAGTTTTCCTGGGAAATCCTGCTTTTAACCCTGTGCGTCCTCAGGGGCGTGTCCACACTCTTAGTGGCCAACAAAGGTGCCAATATTCAGACCTAAGGACTGATTGGTTTGACCACTACTTCCAGAAAAAAAACTCACTTCCAGTTCAAACCACGACACCTCCAGGATGTCTCATTTCCTAGACAGGAAATCTTGAAGAAAAAAGGCCTTCATGGTAGCTCCACTGAAATATCACATTAAAACAAACAAACAAACCAACAAACAAACAAACCAAAACCCAACCAAACAAAAACCAAAACCAACCAAACAAAAAACCACCCCCCAAACAAACAAACAAACAAGTCAAAAAGGGGTTTTGTCCAAGATTTTTACAGATTTTTCAGAAAACATTGGCACAATTCAGTGAATACACCCATTGTTTATATAGGTGGGCTTCTGCTGCCTTTGGCAGAGAGAGGAGGGACACTCTCACATCAGTTCTGATGACTTCTGGTCCTTTCAGATTTACTGGGGTAGGAAATTTGACAGTCAGATCAGGAAACTTCTGTTTGTCAATCCTTGTGAGAAATAAGCTAGCATTTGTCAGCAATTCAGGTACTCAGGAACCTTGTTAACAGAAAACTGCAAAACTGTGAATTATCTGAGTACCATAGAAACAGTTTTACTTCGTATTGTGCTAACAATTAATTGACATAAATTTTTGATGCACTGCAATAATTCAAATTTCGCAGAAATTCATCTGTTACCTGAGGAATAAAACATGTAGTTCTACAAAGCTCTTTCTCTCCCTCTCCTTCCAAAAATTGCCACTTGAAAATTTCACTGAAGGCATTAGCTCTAAGCATAATGTGCCAACAAAGAAATGGGAAAGCAGCATTAAACCTCTGTAATAAGGAACAATCCTTTGACACTTAGTTCTAGGTCTTCTACTACATCTGCACAGAGCAGAGTATGCTCACAGAGTTTTTTCTAAATTCAATTTATACCATTTTTCATAATTCAGTTTTCTCATTTCCAGGACACATTACTCATAATAAAGCACTGAGGTATTACAATATATCTTATTTCCACCAATCCAAACTTGGATCAAGCAAACTTGCCTTCTTTCAGTTTCCATAGGTTTAGGGTTGGATTCTACTTGCTCTTTCTTTCTTTCTTTCTTTCTTTCTTTCTTTCAGTCTTTCTTTCTTTCTTTCTTTCTTTCTTTTATTCTTTTTCTTTCTTTCTTTCTTTCTTTCTTTCTTTCTTTCTTTCTTTCTTTCTTTTTCTTTCTTTCTTGCTCTTTCTTTCTTTCTTTCTTTCTTGCTCTTTCTTTCTTTTCTTTCTTTTCTTTCTCTCTTTTCTTTTCTTTTCTGAATATTATTTCTGTTGAGACAAGAGCTTTTGATTATGTCAAGACACTTAGTCTTAACAATTTGCTCAGAAACGGCAGAACAGATCAAAGATCCGGCAGCTAATGTCATAGCCAAGGTCGATGATACTGAACTGGAAGTCTCATTAAATAATAAAGGACAATGTAAAATGCAATCACATTCAAAATCACTAGAGTCATTTATGTACCTGCATAATAGATTGCAAATGGACTTCACTGCAGATCCAAATACATTGGTAAATTCTAAAGTAAAGGGTACAAATCATGAAAAAAATTAGTAACGCATGTAATAAATCGGCAAATACATAAATTTCAAGGAAGGCATAGGAAAAAGCTGTGCTAAAGAATATCAGGCTGTTCACTTCAATAAAGAAAACAGCCAGGAATATTTGTTGGAGAAAAGTTTCAAATAAAAAAATCCTATAAAGGGCATTCAGTTCTCCTTACTAGAGTGCAGTTATCTGTCATATCATCATGCCTTCCTTGATTCATGGTATAAAAAAGCACTGAGAAACTAGAAGTCATTCATGCTGGAGAAGAGCAAGATTTTATAAGGTCCTCATTTCAAGCTTTTGGAACTGTGAAGGGATTGATAATATTGATCCCCATTGCACTTAGCTGTTGTACTTCTGCCTTGGAGAAGTTTGCAATCTCAAGAGTAGTAAATAATTGAATTTTATTAAAGGGCCCAGGGTAAGTAGAAATCAAGATCTTGGATATATTTATTGTTTATTTTTCATCTATGATAGGAAAAAAGATAACCAGAGGGGTAGGCTTAGTAGATAGAATAGTTTAGAACAGTTCCAAATTTACCACAAAAAAATTTGCACTAGCTTTGCTCACTGCTGACGCTTGGGTTGCAATCTCTGAAGTACTGGAGAGATTTACAGATGCAATTATGCCACACTTGTGTAAAGCTCCACCACTCTTCATGGGACAGATATCAAAAGAGTGTTTTCCAGGGAAGATCCTAAAGACCATTCTATGCAGACACAGGTTATACAAATATTCTTTCCTTTAAAAAAAGAGAAATTTTCAATCTCTTCATCATTTTAGATTTTAAGCAGAAGGTGTGCAGTTAGAGGCCTGTAGTTAGGATGAAGTGATAACTTACAAAAAAGGGCAAGGGTTGCAGACAAGATTATATTTTTACATTTTTTAATAGGCTATGCAAAAATTCATAAAATTAGGGCAAAGAAGGGCAGGCTTGAAAACAGAGGGTACACTTTAGCAATCATTCTGAATAAATTATTTTGGTTATTTGTGGGGGACACTAGGGGGGAAATAATGTGTTCTAGAAGAAGGATAGAGAAGGAGTCAACAAACACATCAGGGCATATTTTAGAAAAGATTTGTGAACACCATTTTCCTTTATTTGGAAATCAGAAGCAGTACTTCTGTGGTTAACCCTATCAAATTGCATCCAACTGCTTTTCTCTAGTTGTTGCCTTTCAAACTGCTTTCAACTTGAATGCCAAGTAACAGGAAACAGAACTTGATTTTTCAAAACCCCTAACCTTTGGTAAGATTATGGAGGTAGGACACACTAGAAATTTGTAGGGGTTCACCCCATTTTGACAGAGGTTTGAGCTCTACTACCAGCAGCTGGAGATGAGAATCATTTTATTTCAAGACTAAAAGGCGACTCTAAGAGAAAAAACTCTTCTCATACATCTACTTGTTACAGCCATTCAGAATTGTTTTCTTTTTCTTGTTGGATATTAAGTTTCCTCTTTGCAGACCACTTAATCATCAGTGGAAATCTTCTCTCTATTCTCATGGGGCTTTGTAAGGTGGACATGACATTTCCTGGATTAGTGATGGAGTCTTGTACCTCTACCAGTCTTACACTAGTTAGAATAAAATCTTCATCTGAGACTAGGCAGCAAGCTTGTATTCAATAACTGAATATGGAGACTTCTATTTAAAATAAAATGCTATTGTAACCACTACTTACTAAACTGGTAGATTAGATGGGGTCATTTTTGTTCTGTCTCCTTGAAGGGTTACTGACCACTCCATTATCTATGGTTCTCTCAATACACTAAATATTTAGGTATATT
The DNA here is from genome assembly GCA_013400215.1 of Cisticola juncidis. Classification (NCBI taxonomy): domain Eukaryota; kingdom Metazoa; phylum Chordata; class Aves; order Passeriformes; family Cisticolidae; genus Cisticola; species Cisticola juncidis. Next base: position 390,590 of record VXBR01005785.1, on the reverse strand, counting down.
AGTGCAATAAATCAGGAAGGAAATATTCACATGGAATTTTTTTTGAATTTTTATATTCCAAAGGAGAATATATCTGCAGTAAGATTATGTATATATGAAAAGTACATGTGTTTGCCTAGAGTAACATTTGGTCTTAGTTCACCATATTATGAGATAATAAAATTATATTTCTTAGTAGTTTTTTGGGTTATAACTGTCTCTTTTTTGATGTTGATGATATTTCATTTCCTAATTCTTTGATACACTGACTAGAGATGAACAGTTATGAAGGGTAAAATCCCACTCCTTTAAAAATATTTTATTAAAACATTTTATTCTTGGATTAAGCTGGTTATATTTAAAATAAATATTCCTTAGGCCCATAGTAAATGTTCTTTTTCTTGTAAAGACTTTTCCCCCCCTTTTTAATAATAGCAAGATTTGCTAAGACTTAACTCTCTGAATCAGTATTATAACCATATCAACTCAAGACAAAAACGTAAAATAATTACTGCTTCAGCTTTTCAGATATAGGGTTACACCTCTGGCACCTGTTCAAAATCAGAAGGAATACTGAAAGAAGTTGTTCAAACTTCAAACAAGAAATGTATTTGGTTGTACAAAAACTATGAACAATTAATCTGGTAGCCGTCAGCTCCTATGAAGTGGCAAAGTGAGTCGTAATTCATAATTCCAAAAATAATTTTAAGATCTAATAATTTTAAGATCACTATTTTTGCTTCCTATTTTATTTTAGCAGGTGAAGTAAGTGTTCTACTTCACAATTACCATGAACTCTTCTTAGAATAAATGAAGCATAGAAACACATTTTTTTTAAATATGGTACAGATTGCATTAACACAATTACAAATGGCAAATGGTGTATTTGAGTAACTCAAAATATGCAAGGCTAGACATAGGGAACTGAATCTGTTTAATCTGGAGGAAAGAAAGGAGGCTCAGGGAGAATCTTATCACTCTCAGCTACCTGAAAGGATGTTGTAGCTAAGTGGAAGTTGATCCATACTCCCAGACTACAAGTTATAGGATGAGAGGAAATGGCCTCAGGTTGCACCTGCAACAGGCTGTTTCTACAGGTTGAAAAATCTTAAAGGTCCAAAAGCATTTTGAAATTTATGCAAAATTGTTTATTACATAAATGCATAGGTCTGAAGGCAAAAGAGTCCTGAATGAGTGGTCTTACAATGGTTATGAGTATAAAATCCCAGAAAGATGAAACACTGGGATAAATGGCAATTTAGCACAGAATCCCAGTCTCAGAGCAAAGCAACATCCCACTCCTGTCTCCTGTCCCCAAGCAGCGTTCCCAGGAGCAGGGCTGCAGTGACAGGAAGGGGTCTCCTGTCTCCTGTCCCCAGGCAGCGTTCCCAGGAGCAGGGCTGCAGTGACAGGAAGGGGTCCCAGGGTCCCGAGCCCCAAACTGAGTTCTTGCAGCAGCCACCACAGAGGCGGGGGGACCCCGGGGCCCCGATC
>VXBR01005785.1:306331-388881 GCA_013400215.1 Cisticola juncidis | reverse complement strand
GGGGGGACCCCGGGGCCCCGATCCCAAGTGGCAAGGACTGCCATAGACAGCACCTTATAAATCCCATCTCAGCTCCCTGGCAGGGCTCTTCCCTCAGGCTGTGGATGGCAGAGGCTGGATCAATTGGAACCCAATCGATCAATGCCTCCACTCCCATCCCAGAGGCCTTTTATCCATAAATCATAAATGCATATTCATATCCTTATCTGTAGGCTACGCAATCTAAGCCCAATTCTTAAAGTCTGTAAAACTATGAAAAACTATGGAAAACAATATCAAAAACTTACACATATCATAGAGCATATCTATTAAATTAAAAAGCTCTATCTTACTAATGTAAATAGTCTATTTACTAATGTAAAAACTCTATCTTATTGCTTAAAAAATTTCTTACTTGCTTAGAAATTGTATCTAAAGTTATGAGCAGTGTTCTACTATATTTTTGTTATGTCTAAAATTATATTACTGAGCCTGAAGCTGTGAACTGTATGCTAGCAGTTAGGCACGTGGAGTGTATTTTCTTTAAGTGAAAGCTTAAACCTCTACTTCATGTATAAATGGCTTAATATATTCTAATTTCTCTAAAGGCTTTAATTCAACCCCTGTACTTTTTGCTCTCTGTGGAGAATCCATGGAGAATCCATAGGCTCCAACACATCCCTGTTCTTAATATGCCATAAATCTGTTCTCCTACAATTCCCCCTCTTTCTGTTAAATTGTAAATGCCATGTTTACCATTTTTCTGCAGGGCCCTTTGCAGAAAAGATAGCAAACATGGTAGAAGCAGCTCTTGTGTGACTTCCATTAGCTCTGGAAAACATCTGTGAATTGACCCTGTCCCCAGATTCACACATCACATATCATCAAAGTCTTTACACCTATGCCTATGGAATATTAACCTTTACACTTATGCCTGTGGAATATTAACATTTATACCTATGCCTATGGAATATCAACAGAGATTAATAGTTGCAATTCACAAACACAACACATATGTTTCACCAGCAAACAAATAGTATTGAATAATAGAACGACTCTGTCTCCAGCTCCCACTGCTGCTTCAGTAAATTCTCTTGTTCCTTTTTTAGTTTTTGTTGCTTTTGTCTTCTGCAATTTCAGTTCCTCTTTCTTCTGAAGCAGTGTCTCTGCTGCTTCTCTCCCTCTTGTCTTGTTCTTTTTAACACTTCCCCTCATGCAGTTTCCCACTCATTTTCATAACATTTCTTCTCTTTGAGTTTGGTCACCTCTTTTTTGTTTTGTTTTGCTGGTCACACCAAGCTTGTCTTACATGCCTTTTGTGCAGCTCTGACTCTGCTTCTCAGAGCTCCACGTTGTTTTTGTTCCAGCACTGACTCAGCAAGCCTCACTCCCAGGCCCTGTGCCATGAGGTCTCTCCTGGTGCCCCGAGTTGCCACCACTCCTGCTGTTCTGTCACCAGCAATTCCTGCTCCTCACCTAGCAGCCGCTCCATCTGTGCTGCTGCTGCTCCAGCTGTGCCAGCCTCCTCCTCTGTGTCCCGCTGCGCGGCCACCACACTGCCACACACACCAGGGGACAGTCAGGGCACCCCGGCACTGCCCCGGGACCCCACCGAACTGTGACTTTACCTGGGCAAGGGGTCCTAGGGCTCACTCCACCATGCCTGCAGGGAGCAGCAGGCAGTGGCATGAGTGAAGGGTTGGCTGGCACTCTTTTAACAAAAAAGGCAGTTTATGTGTTTGCTTCCAAGACACCTTCTTTATGTCAAAAAAGCAAAGTGCGCAACTTCACCCTATCTCCTTGTTATAAATGCCAATACAATATTCCAATTAAAATTATAATTTTGGTTTATTAACAAAAAAAGATTGAATTACAGAATTTCGGCAAAACCACCTACAGCGGAGATACCTGACGATTGACCCGGGGAATCGTCAAGTGTGAACCGGGACACAGTACCTGGCCGACTGCTGTCCCCCCTAGGTTCACAAATTGGCCTTGCTTGGGGCTTAGTTTTTATACACTTTATTCTGCCCCTGGCAAAAATTTCCTCATAGTCCCTTTGTGTCCAAGCTAGTTCTCCAAATTCATAGTTGTCTCGGGCTTAGCTGAAAAGAGTTCCTTCTCTCCTGCGAGGTGTAAATTTCTGGTTTCCCATGAGTGTATAGACGCCCAGGTTTATGAATGATAAAAATTCATCTCCGGAGATGTGGATGATTATGGTCCTCTAATGGTAGTGTTCCGTGTTGGGATGAGGGTGTTGGCTGATGATGATGATCTGATGACCGTGCCATCCAGGGAGGAGAAGACTGATAGCTTATCTTAATGTGTCTTCTCCTGGTGCTGAGGAGATGGTTTTACGTAAATCCTTTGTCTCCTTTCTGAATGTTAAATACATGATTTTCATAGTTTTAATATGTCATAACCCATAAGAACATGAATTAACATCCCATATTTTTCACATCCTCTACATCAAATAAGCAGAGTGTGTAGCCTCACTCTGCTTCTTTCATACCAAATAAGCACAGGGCGTAGCCTGCTGTTCCCCAGCGCTGAACAGCTGGCACTGGACCTGCAGCAACCCACACAGGCTCCTGGCCGGCCCCCGAACCTCTGCAGGCCCAGAAGGGTCACAGCAGCTCTGCTGTGGCTGCTCTGCCACGGCTGGTGCTGCTTCCTGAGACATTGGAATGTCATCATTGGCATCCAGGACAGGACCGTAACTCTCAGGTAATACTGGCAGGATAAGACCCTCCACTGAAGGAACAGTCAAGGAGGGAAGAGGAGACAAAGGGGACACAGCTGCAGTGGGTGTGTTGGCTGCTGGAAGCAACTCTGCTGCTATTTCATCTCCCCTCTTAGCTGCCTCCCACAGCATGTGACCTGCTTCTTCCCAAGGTTCCAAAGAGACAGTCTGTGGGTTTGTTCTCATGCCATTCTGTTTACACTAAATGAGCAAGGAGCGTGGTACCTGCTCCACACACTTAACTCCTTTCCTCTGGAAAATTTGCCACAGAAGGTAAAAATCAGATTCCTCTTCTGCTGACATTTGAATCCCCATTATTATGTTTCCCTGTGGCTCACCCCTGGTGTGTCTCTGTTTTCGTAAGTCATCCAGACATTCAGGCTCTCTGGTTCACCTGCTTTGCTAGACTGAGCTCCTCTGTTGGCTGCTCTCTGGTCTGCATTTCTCTACCCAAATCACATCGGGGTCACCATTTGACAGAGGACACACGACTGACACCGAGAATGGTTTCAAGCATCAGCACTTTATTAGTCCCCAGTGCAATATCTTATACCCTGTTTCTCACTGGCACAACACCTGTGTGCCCTTTTACCCTTTTGTGGTTAGTCAGTGCACCTCAGCATTCCACATTTCTTCTGCTTCAGTACTGGTCACCTGTCTCATACAGCTGCACCACATTAGAGATCAGGCTCAGTCACAGCCCTGTTCCTAATGTCCCATAATCTATTCTCCTACAGTTACGTCACTGGTGCACCTTGTACTGCTGTTCAGTGGTGCATTTTAAGAGCTAAATTGGGATACTTTTGTATGAGCTTCCCAATTTAGAGACTTTACTCAAGACAGCACATAATCAACTTTTAAGACAGCGTGCGGTTCAAATTACTGCAGTCACAAATCATCTGAAAATTTGTAAATCAATTTTTTTTTTATTTTTGGAAGTCTTAATACCATTACCATTGTAAAAGTACAGACCCAGCCCACCTCTGCAATAAATTGTGCTTTCTTTTGCTGGTAAGACTCCTTCTCCTGCTAAATTACCAAAGTGGGATTTTTTCTTTCTGGTGATGTGATGACAGCTCAGAGATGATGGCTTCAGTTCAGTATTGAAAATAGTAGAAAATATATCCCTGATTCTACTACACATATTGGAACATCCAATTCTACGGGAACACCCAATCATTTGATGTATTTGTTGATCTGCCAGATGATGAGAGGAAGATGTGATTTCTTAGGACTTCCATTATCTCTTCATTTGTCCACTGGGTGCTGGAGGCAAGTCTCAACCATTAGCCCCTAGGATTTTCTGTAAACACATATGGTTTTCATAGTGATATTTTAGGATGAGATCATCTTAGTGGCAAAAGCATTGCACAAAATCTTCCTTGTCACTAAACATACTATAAAATGTAGATGATTTCAGAGCAGGGAAGCAATTAAAGGAAAAAATGGTGAGTTATTTTTAAAAGTCTGGATTTTAATTTTCTGTTTCTTGTCTTCTATTTTAGCAGCCAAGGCTGGAAGGTAGCAATTGAAATTCTTGTTTAAATGATGTGCTTTAAAACAGCTGGCAATTGACTTTAACTGTGATTACTGGCTTCTTACCAGTATTTGCAGCTGTATAGTTAAGACTCGTGCTTTAAACCTCATTTTTGGCATTTATCTATATTGTTATATTGCTTTCCTAATTACCTTTTCATCAGTTTTTTTTTAGATCTTGCACTGAGATATAATTACTTGAACCCAAAAATTCTCCATAGATTGATTTCCATAAATTATGAATATGTCATATGTTATTTTACCAGACAAAAGGTCAACAAGATATTTTTTTTCTCCTACTATAGAATTTGCTAGGGATTGTACAATGACCCTCTGCAAAATCTGGCTTTGATGTTTTAAATCTTCTATTCTAGGTAGAATAATGTTCTGGCTGATTGTGGGCCAGAACCAAAAACCCTGTCAAAAAAAGGATTCAAAGTTTTCTAGCAGTTCTTAGGGGACATGCTGTGAATGACTAACTTCTGCAATAACTGATGAAATAGAAGCACACACACCATTGTTTTGAGAGATCAGTGGCACAGATTGATAATCCTCTTTTAAAACATTTTAAATCTGCCCTGGTTATTACTCTGTTGTTATCTGCTCAAAGCTTGTATTCACTGGAAGCAAATCAGTCATGTAAGCAAAGAATTCAGGATCAGACCCTGTAGAGACAGAAAATTATTTTACTCTCAGCTGATTAAAATATCTTTGCGTGCAAGGACTAGGTTGAGAGGATATGAATTTAGAAAGAATAAAATTGTTGTTCAGGCACTGGAATGGGATTCAATTTCCTATTCTGCCACTCAGCACCTTGGTTCCTGAGCTCTCCTACTGTTGAATAGATAATAGCACACATTCATCCCTGCACTTAGTACGTGCATGTACCTTGCCATGCACATTGTGCTGCTGATCTTGTCAGCTGAATATGTTGATATAATACAAGTGACAACACTGATAGCAGTAATAGTGGGGAATAGGGCTGACAGGCCTTATTGAGGAGCAGAGCCCAAGAGACAGGGGTCCCTTCTAGCAGGTTGCCCTTTGCTCTGTACCAGCAAGAGATGGGCAGCAATGTCAGAGGTGAATGAGGATAGGCTGGAGGTAGGCTGTGAAGCCTCCCAAGGTGAACATCTGTGTCTCCCCAGGGCCTAGGTGTGATGCAGCCACATGCAAATTTGTGTTCAACTCCTCCACCTTTAATAGGCTTGTGCTCATTGTCCATCCTACCTCCTGTGCTGAGCTGCGATATCAGAGTCACAATGTCAAGATAAAATGGCCATGCAGATCACGGACAGATGAAGAATGAGTCATGATGTTTCTGCCATGAAAATGATTTTTTTAAAAATTTCAACTTAAAATATACTGCATTGTTCACAGAATGTTTTCTGCTATTTCTCTTATCAGCTCTTTGGCACTTAAATCTTCCTTTGTTTTATAAAAAGCCCAGATGCTGATTCAAAATTACAGCATTAACTGATGTAATACCTGGATGGTAAAATTCTGTGTTACTGACAATCCTGCCTTCGTGGCTTGAGTTCTGAGTTTAGAGTCCTGCAGTGCAGATCAAACTGCCAAAATAAGCCCAGTGGTGGAGCAACTCCTGGTTGGAGTGCTTTAAAAACCTTGTCTTGCTCTGAGTGACAACTGATAAAAATGTTTTCTCATACCCCAGAAGCCTGACATTGTCAGAGGTCTAAAGAATGGTGCTGTGTTAGTATTATAGACCTGAGCTTGGCCCTGCAATTGCTGCTGTAACAAGCAAGCTGTGAGACTGCCTCTGATGCCTCTTTGTCTTCCCTGCTCTGGTAAATCTTTCATGTGCTTTTCTTCCTGATATTCCTCCCTCCTTACTGCTTTACTAATTAAAATTCTAATCACTCTGACAGCCGGAGCTAGGGGGGAAAAATCATTCTTCCATGCTACAGAAGGTAATTTCAAGGTGTTTTAGCTGCCAAAGAAACGAATGGAAATTAGACAAAGAAACTGGTTGTCAGAATGGTGTGAGTTAGCTGCTGTGCACCTTTCTACTGTAATAAAACATGAAACTTCTAAAGGAAAAAAGTAAAACGGGATTCATGGTATACATTATTGCCATATATTTAGAGATAATATAACCTAATTTACCTTTCTGAATAGGGAAAGCTTCGGGTGTGTTTATTAACATCAGAATGATTTACTTATCTTATAGTGAATGCAATGTCAAACATTTAACTTGGTTTGATGTGTGATTGCTGATGGTATGTGCTACTTGCTTTTGCAAGCTGTGGTTAAGAATATTTGTTTAAAATGTACAACAGCCTGCAGACACTTATTTAAAATGATAAATAGTTCTTATTGCAGTCCTGTGTGGTTCATGCTGCAGATATTGTTATATTAGAATTTATAAAATGTAGAATATTATCACGGTCAAATCTCACCACCTGCTTTCTCAGACATTTTTTGGCTTCACAGAGATAATTTTTAGACCTATGTATTTCTTCAAAGTGTATGCTTTTGTAATGCAATTTAATAACACATAGTTGTTCTAAGATGCAAAATACCCACCCAGTGGTCTCTATTATAAAAAATATATGGGCTGAATATATTGTCTCAAGATTTTGCAGCAATTCAGTTTAAATAAACATTACATCAGCTTTTAGCTACTGCTCAAACTAAACCCAAAACTCACTGAGATATCAAAAAATATATGGTTCATTTCTGTTGTTACTGTTTTGTTTCACCACTGATAGTGTGGATTTACAGGGTTTTACAGATAGTCAAATTTCATGATATTCAGAGCCAGAATATTTTAACATGTTTGAACCTTTTTCTTCAGCTTCAGGATAAAATAGACAAGGAGATGATAATACTTTGAGTATTAGGAGTGTATTGTGCTCTGCTTTTTGTGTCAGAGCCAGTTATGGACAATGTGGAAATGCTTTTGCAACCCCTGCGTTGTAACCAGAAGAGACTTATCTTTCTGTCTTGCATCTGTAGATGCTTGCAAGGGCAAGTATTTCAGGAAATGCATATCCTACTCCTTATCATCCTCCCAACCTCTTCATAAACATATCATGACAGAATTGTAAACCTTACTTCTGCTATTTTAACGAGTCTTAAACAACTTAGCTGGAGTCTGTTATTTATCTTTTACTGATGGATGAACAGGATCCTCTACTCAAAGCTATTTGCTTTTGCTTGTCACTCCCACAATACTTTTTCATTTGTAAGAGCAAATGTGGCTCCCACTTTTTTCTTGAAAATGCCAACTAACTACTGGAAACTAACTACTATCTGTTCCATCTGGAACAGATACTATGTGATTGAGGTAATGCACACTTGTTATAATCACTTTTTAAAAACCCTTATGAGACTTTCACCCAAATCCAGCTAGTTCCACTTGAACAGCGCACTCAGCCAGATGAAATTTTACCACAGCTACATGGTTGAACATATTTTTAATCAAGAAGCAGCAGTCATTGAATGTACAACATACAGTGGTACTGAAAAAGGAATTAGTCTTCATTCTGCACAACAAAACTCTTTTATTTCTGAAGCTCTTTCATTTTCACTGAAAAAGAGAAAGAGGAAAATAAGAAAAAAAATTGTGTGGAACCCTTTACTCCCCTCAAGGGTGCAGTGAAGCCATACCTGAGAAAACGCAAATCACAGATAGTTTGGGGATTGTTTATACCTATTTGTGAAGCAGTTTATACTTTTTCTTCACCCTACTTGATTTTCCCCAAAACAATATACCAAAAAATGGACATAAATATGTGTACAGAAGAGGAACAGGGAAACTGAAAAACTTAGTTATGTGAACCACCTGTTTTTAAATGAAGATGCTAACATTGACACAGGGCTTATTTTACTTGGGGAGCTGCTGATCCTGTCCTTACATGCAGGTTTTACAGAATGAATGTGTGCAGTTATCTTTGAAAATGTCACTTAATAGTCAATGTTAAAACTGTGTGGGAAGTATTTAGATCATACCTTTATTGAGGACTCAGCACTATAAATTAATCAAAAATCTTGGGGTGGGAGGCTGTGATGTGTCTTTAGGTGAAAGTTACTGAAATTAAAAAAAAAAAAAGAACACTAGATTTTAAAAAATTAGACATGATTAAGGAATGTATTTATTTTGACTGATCTGATTCATGCATAATGACTAAAAATAGTAATTTACATTAAAATAAGTAGCAGTAATAACAGGTGACCACCATCTGACCTCTGATATTACAGTTCCTCCTTCTAATTATAAACTGTCTCATGTTTGCCTCTGAAATCAAATAATGAATCCTACTTAAAGAGTGTTGGTGTTTATTATGCAAAAATAAGTTTTTAAGAGAATAATTATTTACCAGCATTATCTTCTTGACACTCTCAGCAAAATTATATGGATGGCATGGACAACTGATGTCCACTACAAAATTTATTGCAATAGATCAAGTTCTTAGATGGTGTAAATCTGGCATTGTTTTTTTTTTTTTCATGTATCAAAAATCAAATGAGGATATATTATTTGTCTTAGGGATATCAAAAACATGGTGTTCTGAATATTTAAAGGATAGCTTTATTTTAAACATTAATTGAGTAAAAGTGATGGAGATGTTATGAGTTGGAAAAAGAGGGTTTAGACTCAGTTCTTAACCCAGAAAGTGGCTGGAAAAATAGCCCAGGAAAACTCTAGAGAAAGAGTTTAAGATGAAATTTTCAGATACCAGCAGAGAAATAGTTCAAAAATATTGGTCAGCTTGGCGTTTCCTGGGAGATACAGGGACACAGAAGATCTGGGAATCCTAGGGACCTCTGGTGGTCATCTTTCCCAGCCTGATACTCATAGCTGGGAAGGATGAGGCAAGGTTCATCAAGTTAGCCATGGCCTTATCTAGTGGAGCCTTGGAACGTTCATGAGTGGAGCATTCACCTCCTCTTGGCCTCAACACTCTGTGTGAGCTAACAATTCCCTTCCCTTGTAGGTGAGCCTGAGCAGCATTGCTACAGGGTTTTCCAGCTGGGCCTCCTTTGGTCCCTTTGGCAGGAGACCTTCCACCCTCGCGTAAATCAAAGAAATACTCACTGAATTAGAAAGAGGAAATAAATCTCAGCAGTGGTGGCTGGGTGCTTAGTGTAATGAGTATTAAAGTTTTTGTACACAAGGAAAGAACACTGACACCATGACTTGAAAGGCTTCTTCTCTTTGAATACCCTTGTGATCTCTTAGAACAGAGGGATCTAAATGCCTTCAGGCAGAGATGAGATTGAACCCATCCAGGACAGAAGTCCTAATGACTGAACTATTAAGTAAAACAGAACTACTCCACTTCCCTCCCATTCTTGGAAACCATGTCATTTAATTGCTCTTGTTTTTCTTACAAACAGGCCAGAGATTATAAATTTCCCTGAGGATAAAATATAATATAAGCATGAGACATGTGGGAAGAGTAAGGAGCAGATTTACAGGATAGAAAACAAAGAAAAAATATAATATAGTTTTATTTGAATGTATCAAATACCTTTTTTTTTTTTTTTTTCCATTGTTTAGCCAGCCATTTGAAAAATCAATTTTTGCACAGTCATAATCAGGGCTAATACTACATCCTTATCCTCATAAAAAGAGACAGCTGCATAATGAGTATTTAAAATCTGCCTTTTTAAATATCATGTATAAGTTTTCCTCAGTGTCTGAAGGGATGGAGAAAGAAATCTGCAGATTTGTGTCAAATGGCAGTTGCAAGAAAGGATTTTGGCAGCATTTCATGCAGCAGTTTCTGAATTCTCTTTCCCTTCATTTCCTCTCTCAGCAGCCAACAAAATGAGTTGACACAAGGCAAATGCCTGCCAAAGAACTTTAACAGGAGGCAGTTTTTAATTAACAGGGGCCAAAGAAGGTGATAACCCCAAGGGTAGCAAGGAGAAATTAACATGGAAAAGCAGTTCCACGCTTCCGTGGGTCCCAAAAGGCCATTTGTATTAGTGGTGTCTGTTCTGATTGAACCTTTTCCATGTCTTTTTATTGATTCCCTTGTCAGAGTCTAACAAAAACACTGCTGGCCGTCAGTTGTTTGCTCGTGGTGGCAGCTTATGGCTCCAAACAGCTTCCTTGAAAACATTCAGCACGGCGAGGTCTGTCACTGTGGTTAGCATTTCCCAGAAATGATTAATTTTCTTCAACCTAGAATAAAACCCGACAAAATTAAAGCTAAAGCCTACTGAAATGAAAGAAATTCAGTTCACAGGTTCTCTCCGAGTAACTATTTCATCCTATTAAATGTTTGTCTGGCTTAGAGTAAAATGTTTTAATTATTAACCTTTTTAAAGTGAGATTTCAGAGCAGATAATCATGCTGGCTGTTTCAGAAAGGATTTAGCCATTTAACATATCTGGCACTTGCAGAAAGTATTTTTAAAAAATAAATATCCCATGGATAAATATTTCAAGTTTCTCTTCCTGGGATTGAAATGAATAATAAATAAAGCTTGTAAGAGCTTGAGGAAAAACCTGCCTAGCAAGCAAATATAAATAAATAAAAAAAGAAATGTAATAAATAAATGAAAAGCTGGCACCTTTATGTGTATCAGTGCCTGATCCAAATTCAACTAATGCCAAAAGGTGGAGGACCATTCTTTATGACTTCTTGGGAAACTCATGCTTATTTTTATATATTTCTACTGCACAGTCAACTCCAAATAATAAAGACTATAATTCAATAATATTTGAACAACTTTATAGAGGAGTGCCAATGTTTGCCTTCCTGCTTCTTAGAAACATAGAAAATGGGTGTCATTATATGAAAAGGAAATACTGTTCCTATTTGCTTCTTCAGGGTTGGGGCCTAAATGTTGATGTTCATTTGGTTAGCTGACTGATTCAAAAAAAGCGTGGTTATCCCATTTCTCTTGAAAGAGTGTCAGCCTCAGCCCTTCAGAGGAGCTAGGTGTTTGAGTATACAGATTCTGTCCTTGGACAAGCATGCCCAATTCCCACTGACTTCAGTGGAAATGGCACCTTCTTCGAGGGACAGAGTTGTACCCTATACCACATCCTACTTTCCTTTCAGCCATCTTTGCAACAGGAGTGGAGGCTGATTGTTGTTTGTCTGCACTAATTGCTTCCAATGTCTCCAGAGCACGTTTTACCAGGAATGCACAATAATACCAAAAAAAGAAGAAAAAAATCTGAGATTCAAACACTCCATCACATTGTGCATGAAAATATTTGAGACAAGTGAGAGTGGGAAAAATGCCAATGAACTTATTGGGGGAAAATCCAGTACAAATAGGAGACAATATGTACATCTGTTTAATGAGACGTCTACTCATATATATAGCGTGTTTGAATGTTTCATGTAAGTACACCAAAATGATAACCTTTTTTGCAATGTGGTAGAAATGTAAGACTTCCATCTCCCTTTTTAAAACATCCTGGGAGTCAGAAATAATTTGATCTATATTTTCCCTTGGCTGTCTGCAGACATGCACTGGATACTAAGACCTCACTGAAGATCTGTGATCTGCTCACTGAGACTACTTGCTGGTCACAGTTTCTTTTGGTTACACACATTATATTAGCTTATAAGGTTCTCCTCTCTGACTGTTTGACTAAAAAGTCAAAGTGGAAAAAAAATGGATAGTAAACCATGAATAATTAATCTTTCAGATTGATTTTCAGCATATAATCATTACTAGGGTGATGTATTCTATATTCAGGAGTCAGAAAGAATGGTAACTTTGTGCTCATGCTTTTGTTATTTACCAGGTTCACATATGGAAGCATTTTAACGGGAGAAGATTTCATGTTGTGCAAGAACAACATTTGGTATTAAAGTACATTGAAAAGCAGCTATGGCTTTTGAGTATTGCAACGTTTTGCCTTAGTGAAAATGGGAACTGGGGGAGCTGGGCCATCCTCAGATATCTGCAGGTTACCTTCTTGAGCAACCTGAAGTCCTTTAATGACAGGGGTGAACACCTTGGGGTGTTCTCCAAAGCTCAGTACTGGGGACAGCCCTGTGTTCATCAACAAACTGGGTAAGGGGATCAGATGCACCCTTAGTTAGTTCACAGATGACTCTATGTTGAGAGGAAGTATTGATCTGCTGGACAGCAGGAAGATTTTGCAGGGGGATCTGAAAGGCTTAATTGATGGGTTAGGGCCAATTGAGGTTTAATAAGACAAGGACAAGCTTAGTCTCATCCTTAGATCTCAAAGACCTCATACAGAGCTGCAGGCTTGAAGGCAGAGTGACTGGAAAACCACCTGGTGGAAAAGGACCTGGGAGTGTTGGTTGGCAGCTGCTGAACATGAGCCAGCTGTGCCCAGGTGGCCAAGAAGGCCAGTGGCATCCCAGCCTGTATCAGCAATGGTGTGGCCAGCAGGACGAGGGCAGAGACTGTCCACCTCTACTGGGCACTGGTGAGGTTGTGCCTTGAGTACAGTGTTCAGTTTTGGGTCCCTCACTACAAGAAAGACACTGAGGGGCTGGAGTGAGTCCAAAGAAGGGTAGCAGAGCTGGGGAAGGGTCTCAAGCACTAGTCAGATGAGGAGCAGCTGAGAGAGTCAGGGGAGTTTATGCTGGAGAAAAGAAGGCTCAGGACACACTTTATCACTCTCTATAACTGCCTCAAAGGAGGTTGTAGCCAGATGGGAATTAGCCTCTTTTGACAGGCATCTAGTGACAGGATGAGACAACAGAACCTCAGGCTTTGCCAAGGGAGGTGCAGTTTGGACATTGAGGAAGAATTTCTTCACAGAAAGGGTGTTTAAGCATTGGCATGGACCACTCAGGAAGGTGTAGAGTCATCAGCCCTGGTAGTGTTCAAGAAACAAATGTTTTATCGTTATGGCACTATGGTACTTAATGATTTTATGATTCTGTGACCTTCAACCCATTCCCAAGACTGCTATAGTTTAAGTAACTATTGTGAACTCTTATAATTTGTAATTCAACCTCAGTACTATTACAGAAAAACTTTCCGAAAATCATCTTGAACAATGTCACTAACTTTTTATTTCCATGAAATTGCACATTACTACCATCATTGTTGATATTAGTATTATTTGTACTGTGATCCAAAAAGCACAATTCAGAAATAGACTAAGATCTGTTGTTTATCTCACCTATCTGATTAAGTGTGAATTTAAATGCAGTGTCCTCTTCTTGTTCTTTTTGGAGATATTTTCACCTCCTCAGAGGAGGTAATGCAAGGTANGGGAATCCTCCCCAGGGTCCCCCCCCAAAATACACCCCGCAACAGTAGATGTTGTCACAGATGCTTGGCTTGCCATGACTAAAATGGCAGCTGTATAACAGTTGTGTAACAAGCACTATTTTTTATTTTTAGAAGAAATGGTAATTGATATTAAACAATAGTAGCTATGGTAACAAGATTATTGCAGCTAGAGAGACTGTAGATGTCAACATCCATTGTACACTGGGACACATGAGACTTCATAGCTACTCTTTTTTATTGGCAATACATATTCTCAGACATAACCCTTTCTCTGCCCAAAGAAAAGAGAGATGTTGTTGTGTTAGATTTTTTTAAGTATTTTATATTTCCCAAATAGAAACCCTACATAGTTTCTAGCTAAAAAAAAAACAAAACATAATGGATCTAGCCTGGCAGTGTTTTTTATTATCTCCATATGTCACCATTTAAATAAAGACAATGAACACTGAGAAAACTTTAAACTCCTCTCCCTCCCCTCTTAAAAACAAATCTCAGAGAAAATACTGACAAATGATACTTCGATTTGTTTGACCTCTAAAGTGATTAAATAATTATGAAACTTCTTCCCTTTAACAACTGGTTGAAGTATTTTATATCCTTTCCTCAAAGAGAAGCAGTTTCCAGCTAGTAGCAGTGTGATTGATCTTTCCATATCAGATACATTGTTATGGTCTACTGCTTCTAAAGCAAACCTATAACATCTGTCTTCAAACTCAGGCTGCAGTCCTGCACTACACTGTGATGCTTTATGCAACCACATCCTTCCATTACAAGTATGAGTGGATTAATATTGATTTTTCCCTCTTGTCCAAGACAGAAGGTCCATCTTAACAGCAATAAATTACACATCTGAGATATGAGGACATGTTTGGTCCTTCTTGGTCTTGTCACAGATTATTGCTTTGCCTTGAAACCAATTTCTGATGTTTTTAACCTATTACAAGGGCTGAAATTGAAAGTTGTTTCCAAGTTTAAATACTTGTTTGGGTTGTGTTGACAATAAAAATTCCCAGTCATGGTCTTAGAGGCAGGTTTTAGCCCTAACCATGAGTACTGAGAGCGATCTTCCAAAACTTGTGTGCAGGCAGGGTTGGAAACAAAACTGCAAAGAGCCACACCAGAGCAGGAATGACAAGCAGTGAGAACTGACCGGTTTCTCAGAAATTTGGTCTAATGAGGACAATAACAATGAGAGTAACAAAGCAGTACAAAGAGTAGCAGACCCAGCACTGTTGGAAGTGTGAGGATGCACTGAATGAATGATGAGTGATACACCTCATATGAACATCATGCATGATACTACTGTCAAATCCCTCTAGACCTGTGAAACTTTTCACAGTTTCCTTTTCCAGCCTTACTTGGCTGATGAAAGAACACCTAAAATAAATTTTCAAATCTAGAACTTTCAATGGGGAACAAATCTCCAGGAAATTAATTGTTAAGGACAGACACTTTTGTGACTCCTTGATTTCACTTGAAACACCATTTTCCTCACTGTGTTCTGCATACTTTGTGAGGTGCTGCTGTGGTACTGGCTGGTCACTCTGGTGCTTTTAGGCAATGTTCCATTAATATGAGTTTTATTTTGCTCTGTTTTTGTGATTTATTTGAAGAATTTTTGCAGCAGGAAAAGCATTTTTAATATGCTGTTAACAGATACAGGCTTTTTATCTGACAGACATGTATGTAAAATTGAAATATTAATATATGGAGGTAAATTCTGGTGTGGAAGAGAGAAAATCTGCCCAGGAAAAGATGCAGCTGCAGGGATGTCATAATAACCAGCGGCAAACACAAGATCCCTGACAGAGAAGGAACTGCTGAGTCAGTGGCTCTCTGTGGCCCTAGGCTACCACAGGGTTGGCACCTGTGGGGGCTCAGTGCTCATGGGAGCATCATCTTTTCCCTTATAGGCAGCTCACCATGGGCCTGGGATGGCTCTTTTCTCTTCTCTTCTGTTCGCTTCTCTTCTCTTCTCTTCTCTTCTCTTCTCTTCGCTTCTCTTCTCTTCTCTTCTCTTCTCTCTCTTCTCTTCTCTTCTCTTCTCTTCTCTTCTCTTCTCTTCTCTTCTCTTCTCTTCTCTTCTCTTCTCTTCTCTTCTCTTCTCTTCTCTTTCGCTTCTCTCCTCTCCTCGAATCTCCTCTTCTCTTCTTCTCCTCTTTCCTTTTCAGGCAGCAGTTTATCAGTTTTCTGTAATCCAGCCAGCATCTGAACAGGCCTTTATGTGCAATAATAGTTTTCTAACCCAGAAGCCTATTTATAACTGTGCTGAGAAGCTGTGTGGTTGCATTTCTAGAGGAGTTGGAGGCAAGAGGAGAGGAAAGCTATTGAGTTTGTAAGTTTGTAGAAAGTCTAAAAAAAAGGTTAAAATCTAGAAAAGGTTATAATCTAGAAAAAAATCATAGTGTAATTATTTTCAATATAAAATATAGTTTTGCTTTATCCATTGGACTCCTTGTAGGGTTTTTTGTTTGTTTGTTTGTTTTTGGTTGTTTTTGTTGTTTTTAAACACATATAAACTTCTCTATTAACCACTTATTTCATGTGGTCAGAACAAAAATCTACCATAGCTCCATGATAGCTTTTCTCAGGCTTCAAGATGTCCTGATGTTTCAGCACTTCTGCATCTGCTTGTGCCAAAATTACTCCTATAACATTTACTATTTGCAAGTATTAACTACAGAAGAAGTTGGCCAAATCTTCCATGATAAATCAAAATTCTCCCAGACAAAATAAGGAAAGAAACAGCAAGGGGAAAACATCTTGACAGCTATGTCTTTTACAGAACATACTTGTATACAAGAACCCTTTTAGTGAACTACATCTGTAACTTGGAAAGTTGTTCCCATCAAGAATCATTGCCTAGAGCTGAAAAATATCAGCCAGAAATGACTTTAGTAGAACATGAACAAGAGGGATAGCAAATTTTATTCAATATACAGACTGGAAATCTTTATTAAAAATATTTTCAAATGCATGTACAATATATTCAAACCATATCAGATAGAAGAAAACCTGTCCACATGATGACATGAGGATAGATGTAGACAGAGTTGTGTTCCAAAAACAGTGACTCTAATATTCCTATGTAAAACAAAAAAAGAAGGAACAAAACTGTATATTAAGTTCTGCTAAAGTACTATAATGATAACTAAAACCAAAACTATTAAGCCTATAGCAATTTTAGATTTTGCCAAAAGCCTTGTCTAAGCATACCAGCAGCTTTTCTGAAGACAGTTCTGAAACTTTATATTTTCTTGAAGATTTACTATACAGTTAGGAAACTTAGTTAGAAATATGTCTACTAACTGGAGAGAAAAATTCTTTTGGAGTGGGCTCCAAGTTCAAGCTAGGAAAATATATGCATGAACATCTTACCTCAGTTGGAACATCTTACCTCAGTTATCTCTGAATTCACTGGTAGACAGGGAAAAGGAGTCAATGAAGAGAAATTACCACCAATGTCAAGGGAATATGCATTTCTTATGCTACTGTAATGAACATGGAAGTTGAAATGTTTTGTAAACAAAATCACAGTATATAAGGCTGCCATCATTTGAATACTACTAATGTGATAAAGGTTTAGATTACACTCCTCAGCAAACAAATATCACAACAGTTTTTTGATGTGTTTATAATCTAATTTTTATCACAAAGTAGTTGCAAATGAGTATTTTTATCATATTCTGTTTGGAATTTCTTGATAGCATTTTATGTTAAGAAACTTCATTCATTGTATCATGCAGATTTTTGAGAGGGAACAACTATTTGCATATTCATATTTGTCCTGTGATATGCATATTGCACAGGTGGCTGCCTGTATGTCCTAATGTGGCCTTCTGATCTACCTAGGGACAAAAGTGCCTTCCCTTTTCCCAGGAAAAGGCTAGAGATGGATTTTTTCTTTGTTAATATTCTTTTTTTTTTTTTTTTTTTTTTTTTTTTTTAAATAAACTTATTATCATGGTGGCTAAGTGTTTTGTCCTCATGGCAAAGTGTAATAGCTGTTATTCATGTCAAAGTGGTTCAAATGGGACCTTTAAAATGTTATTGTTTTCTCATTTACAGTCAAAAAACCTGATTTTTGTACACTTATGTACTCAAGATTTAAAAACATATTGCTGGTGGATAGGACTGAAACATTTGTCAACAAAGATTGGTTAACTAAGTTTTTAAACAAATATAATTCATACAAGGATAGGTTTTGGGTGACAAGACCTTTTTGGTTAGGCCTGTTGGTGTACTTAAAAAAACAGATGAGATTTGTGGCACAAAAAAAATCTTTCCTATGCACAGAGGTTTATACCATGATTTTAATATGTAACTTAATGACTTCCTTAAGAAAGAATTGTTAGAACTAATAATTTCTTAGGTGAAAAATGCCTCCAGTCTTTTTCTTGCAGGAGCATTTAATTGTTTTCACTAGAACTATAATGATTATTTCCTTCACAATAATACCATACTGTGATTTTGTATTTGAATAGCATGAAAAATTATTTCAGAGGAGTCCAATTTGAAATATATTTGTGATATTTTAAAATATCATTAAGCAATTCTTAAGAAGATATTGTATATTATTCTATTAGATTACATTTTTCCTCATCATTACTAAACACTTTACTTATTACTTTATCATGTTGCATAAACTGTCAATATTCATAACTAAAATCTAAAACACGAAAGAGTGACACATGATAGAAACTGCTCTCTCTCTGCAAGCATAGTTTCAAAATACACCTAGCTATTTTTATTTTCATAATTGGTTTTAAAATATTTAAAGCATTAGTACATGAGATACAATATTACAATTTTATGAGTCTCATTAGAGTCTTCAATTTGTGCAAGCAGCAAGGCTAGGGTGCATGAGGTGATGCTGCTGTTTGAAGGCAGTGAGGAAACTCAGTGTTCTGAGGCAGGTGTAATCTATCAGGTTCTGAAGAGGAGCAACACTTGTACTCTATTTCTAGCCAGGGGAAGAGTGAGGGTTCTATTATGCCAACTTCCTTTGACTTTTTATCCTTTTTCATCTTCTAAAGTCAACCCAAAACCCTTCCTGCAAAATGGTCCTGGCAAAGGAGTCTGTATCCCTTGCATTTTGTGAAGAGTGATGTGCTCAGATTCCATACTAAGAGCTGATCTCCAGAAGAGACCCCTCCATGGTCCTGTGTGTACTCCAGCCTTATCGTGCTGCCACCCAAAACAAGAATTGGCCTGGAAATTTTTATTGCCTCAAATTATTTCAAACTCTGTAAACAGAGGCGATAATGAGGGATTTTCATATTCATAGACTCAAATCCATTTTCCTCCTAGCCAGGGAAGAATAGTAAAGGAGTTATTATAAAATCAGGCCTGCAGTACCTGCTGAAGCTCTGAAACATAGTTTTATTATTCCTTGAATAAAGCAATGGTTTTAGAGAAGTATATTTAATTTATGTTTGTACAGAAAACAACGGCAAATTGGAGTATAGCCTTATCTATCCTTATTAATAGAGCTTCAAGTGTGTTCTTTCACAGTACCATTAAGATTACAAACAATCTGCTGAAACATTCTGTACAGAACACTTACAGAAATGTTTTCTGCAGAAAAACTACTGTAAATAAGGATTCTTTGCTCCTATGTATTACAATACAATCCTTAAGTGTAATGATCAAATGCTACTTATTCTAAGATTTCAGTATGTATGCTGTGTTCCAAAAAAATCTCAGCACAGTGTAGGAAAGAACTGAAAGAGTCCAATCATCTCCAGACATGCTTCCCATAATAACTTGATTTTGCCCTAAGGCAGAAGCTTCAGAAAGAACTGAATAGATCCATTACTTATGAAAACTTTGAGACATTATAAGAAACTGGAGTGTTATTTAACAGAAGAAAAAAAACTGTGGCAGATTTCATACCTTGTATAGGCTCCCAAAAGACGAATACCATTTCCTAAAAGGGAATATATATACAAAGACAGACATTATAAATACATTGCTCATTTCAATTGAGCAGTGTTCCCTAAAATGACCTTGCAAATCAGAGAAGACAGGTTCAGTATTCCTTTGAGGAAACACTGAATGTGCCTACATGAGCTTTTAGTTTTCATCAGGAGTGTGCTCTTGAAGCAGGTCTCCAGGTTGTCTCTACTTACTGCACTTTGGTTCACAACATACAGACATTGCTCAGTATGGTTTAGATGAAACTAAAATGACACATACTTGGAAAATCCACTTCATGCATCCCAGCCACAGTCCAGGAGAAAAGAAAAATAAAAAGCATGAAAGAGCACACAAAACCCCTTGAAATGTGTGTTGTGTGTGTTTGAGGTTCTTGCCGTCAGCTACAACTCCACAGAGGTGTTTGGTTCCTCTGAGTGCTCACGCAGACCCAGCCAAAGCTGCTGCAGATCGCTGTTGGGGAGGTTCACAGCAGCAAGAGTGCACCACTCAAAAGAACGGATCCTGCAGAACATTACATTTCACAGCTTGGATAGGAGGGGAAAAAACACAGCAGAAGAATAATTTTAGAAAAATATTAAAGCTATAGGTAGCAGTCAATTAATCTTACAGTCAGATTATTGTGCATTATTAATAGCACTGCATGTTTACAGTGGTGAAAATTTTTCTAATATCTCAGAAATAATTTTGAATTGGCATATTAATGTCTTCAGAATCTGTCTATGTGTGCACATTTTTCTTATATTTTTTGAGTTTTCTTTGTAAGGAGAATATATATTTCCTTTAGTTAAGACAAATGAGAATAAATTGTTGGCTAAGATATTTTCTGTAGCTGCTAAAATAAATATGAAACTGCAAGTATCTGTATAATATAGAAATATGTATGAATTTGTGCTGATAGAAAGGAGATGTGCCTTCTCCCACATGCCTTTGTTCAAGGAGTTTCTAGGGACAGCCAAGTACCTTAAAGAACTTTACTGAAAAATGTAGCAGCAAATGTGAATATATCTATGACATTTTCCAGACTGTTGATTGTGCCCCACTGGGCATGAAACAAAACAGTGAAAAAGAGAATAAATGAAAAAATCTGGTGGGTTTTTCTTGTAAGAAGACTATGTGTATGCCGTGGAATTCCTGGTGAAACCCTTGGGCTGTGTCCAGTTCTGATGCTGCTGTAAAAGGAGACCGGCTGTTTACTCTGATTGTCTGAGTGAGTTCACGGTCCCTCATGAGGTGGCCTTCCCATGTATGGTCATTGAATCATTGACTCATAGCAGGATTCGGGTTGAAAGGGAATCTTAAAATTGTGGTTCCAAATCATCTTGGGGACATCTTCCACTAGACCAGGCCTCATCCAACTGGACTTGAACACTTCCAGGAATGGGACATTCTGGAACTTCTCTGGGAAACCTGTTCCAGTGCCTCACCACCTCCACAGGAAAGAATTTCTTCTTAATATCTGATTTAAATCTACCCTATTTCATTTAAGAGACGTTTTCCCTTGTGCCCTTGGAGAGTCAGTCTCCAGCTTTTTTGTAGACCTTTCTGGAAGTCTGTAATAAGATCTCTTTGGGTCTTCACCAGAGTAAACCCTGACTCTCTCAGCCTGCCTTCAACAGAGGACATGATGCCAAAGCATTTTAGTTTGCTATGCATTTGAAATAGTGCAACTCAAAACAGTTTTATGGCTTTAAACATGTTTCTGCCACCTGGCAAAACTATCCTACTGCCTAACCTTGTTGGGGGTAGGCATAGCTACAGTAAGATTTTCATATCATTTCTGCTGGAGTGGGATGTTTAAGTGGTTCCTTGTCATTAAAGTCAAAAAGGTCAATCATCATAAGACACAGGAGCATTGCGTTTAAACTAGAGTTTTCCTGTCCTCTAGGAATGGCTGGTAACTACAACAAAGAGAAATTAAACCAAAATTCTCCTGCCAAGAGTCAGGAGTTGGTGTATTATACCAGATGCAGTTATATATTGTCACACAAGGTGGGGGGAAATTACTAAAGAAGAAGAAGAGAGATCCGGGGTGAATATAAGTGAAGTTTAGTGGATTAAATATGTGTGAATTTTATATGTGAAATTTTATAAAATCATGAAGACTCATCAGGACCATTATTCGCTATCAGGCAATGGTCATCACTGTCAGGAATCATTTGGCCTAATCCTTGGGAATCACTATTTTATAGTAAATTCTTTGCTAGTTTGGCTCTGCCAAAATAAGGCAGCATGTTCTGCATTTTCTGAACCTTGCAAAACTCACCATGGCTTCATTTTAAAACGATGGTACCTTGAGGTGCAGTGTAAAAAACAGAGTACAACAAACCCCAATGCAATTCCACAAATGTAATCACAATAAATCAGGACACTATTTTTAATAAGGTACTTGACTAAAATGGTATTGTTGACACTGCAATGACATCTCTAACTCATATTGTACAAATGATTTGCATTTAGATTTTTCTATATCAGTCTGCTTCTACTTTCAGTGACACATCCTTACTAAACAAGCGTCATAGGGAGGAGACAATGTTTTGATTTTTGTTTTTCTTTAACTCTTTGAACTTCCATGGTGTTTTTATAGAACTGAAAGAATTTTGCTAGTTTTCTGTTTGTTTGCTTTTTCCATACTCTAGTCATTAGGGCAAATATCTTGTCTCAAGTTAAACAATACTTAGTTGTTATCTTTGGCAGATGGATATTCTTGATGGCAGACTGCATTTGAGGCCCTATGCTCAGAGTTCAGAGGTCATGTGTGAATTTGTTATGCTTTCTGGTTAACTCAACAAAATAAGTGAAACTGGTGAAATTCTCATAAAGTGTTTATTTTGTAATGTTTCTGTAATATACAGTAAACTATAATTTATGAGGTGTAATTGAAGAAAAGTCTAGAGGAAATTGTATATAAGATTAGGGGATTATTAAATCAACTTTATTGTGTTTTCAAAAGTTATAATATTATACAATCATAATAACTTGTTTGAGAATGTTATCAATCCACAAACTTTAATAATTTAATAAATATTCTGGTGTAAATTGGGGCATATGGCCAAATCCCAGATTAGTTTGTGCACAGAGTATTATAATAGCAGTATAATATTTTGTCTTTACCTGGATAGTGGAAGAGTGATCTGGTTTTGTCCATAACACATGGTGATTGGTCATTAGTGTTAATGAACTGCATCTAAGAACTTGCAGGAGTAAGGAGGACAGTTGACATCCCCCTCCTTTTACTCCATCTGTTGCAGGCTGTTAGATACTGCTGTTGAATACAAGGAGGGAGTGTCACTTATTACCTCTCTTGAAGCATGTTGACCTTTTAGGCTCTTGGCAAAGTGACTGCAATGTCAATATACATCTTATGGGAGACTGAAGGCAATTATTCATCTCTCAGTGCTTGCCCAGAAGGAAACAAACAGGAAAAATGTGAATTTATTTCTCTTAAAGGAGGATGAGACTGAACAGAATGAGAAAGCAGCTGCTGTATTTGGAGTGTGTGTACATTCCTTACTTTTTAAAAAAATTATTACTATGTTTTGATCATAGTTAAGATTTTGAAACAGTACCATAAAAATTATCTGTGGGAATTTTTTTTCACATATCCTTGGCAAGCCCTGTCCTGACAGTAGAATGTAACATAATGAAAGATCTGAGATCTTCTCCAACAGTAGCTGTTCAGCACAGGATGATGGGAGTAGTGGGGTCAAAAAGATTCAGTGCAGGATTCTTCCCAGGTCTTAATAAGGAAGGTCCAACAAAAAATGCTGTAATAATTTAACTGTTTTAATAGGAAGAGGAATATAGACACCCAGGAAATCTTAAGTCCCTTCAGTTGTTGGACACTGCATTTGTGCAGCATCATTTGGAGCCCAGGCAGACTTTCGCACGTGCTGCTCAGAGCCGATCCTGTCCATGGAAGAAAGTTCTCCCTTTTGGTAATATAATTTCTTCACAAGAGAACAACTCTGTTCAATGAGGCCCTTCTTGCTGCCCATTTAGGTAAAGGCAAGGCAACAAAGGTGGTCCAATAAACAGTAGAAGCTGCCTATAAAATTCTCTCTTTCAAAGTGTATTATGTTTACATAATATGTTTATTACTCTGATTATGCTGCAGCCAAGGAACTTTTGCTGCACAATACAGCCCTGAAGGCCTCACATTATGTGCAGCTCAGTACAGCAGAGTTCAGCACAGTCTTGTGCTTAAGTTCTGTTTATCACTAATTCCTAAATGTGCAGCATTCTCCCCACCAGGATTGTTGGAGTCCAGGATATCTCTCTGGCAGCTCAGGAGGGTTTGGAGACTGTACAGGGGGGTCTGGGACCTATACAGGGGGGTCTGGGACCTGTACAGGGGGGTCTGGGACATGTACAGGGGGGTCAGCCAGCCTCACCCAGAGCCCAGGAGGACACTGATTCTGACTTCTGTCCATGGGAGTGAATACTCACATGTAATAGGAATCACAAATCCTAAGAATTTAAAGATAAGTAGTAGTTAGTTTGTTATAGAATATAAATATAGAAATTAGGATTCTTAGTATATGGGGCTGAAGGGACAAGATGGAGGAATTGGGGAGTGGCCCCTGGCCTCCTTGTTCTTGCTCTCGTCCCCCATCTTTTCCTAACTTGGACTTTAGAGATTGGTCTAGAGTAGAATTGACATGTTAGTTTAGGCAGTAGGTATTGGAAAATCTTTGTAAATAAAAAATACATCTTGGACAGTGGTTGGGTCGGAGATATCGTACTTAAGGTGCAGGGCTCTCTGATCTGCCCAGTCCTGCCGTGTGCCCTGCTCTGCTGGGGATGCCTCACAGAGCAGAGAAAGAACTAAGATAAGGTGCCCTGCCAGCGAGACCTGGCAGAGCTAAGAAAGAACTGAGATAATGAAAAATAAACAACCTTGGAAACACGGACTGGCGGACTCAGGTTGTCGTCTCTGCCTTCGGTGTGAAACACTTAGGGGCAAGAGAGAAGACACAAAACCTTATTACCTTGGGGAACAGCAACCCCGAGGAGAATCTCAAGGAACAGCAACCCTGAGACAGGATCAATAGGGTAGGTATCCAGCAATGACATAACTGAGTGCAGAGGGTAGTGTAGAGTGACATCTGCATTTGCTGAGAATACAACACGTAGAAATCGTAACTTATTTTAATAATATAATTTATTATAAATATTCAATAATACACTGAGGTTTTTTTTCTGGAAATTTAAGTAACTAAATCTAAAATAAAAATAAATCCCTCCATTTGTTCTACTTTTTCTACTTCTCCCATGCTAGAAAGACCCTACACATGAGATGGATGAGATTTGATCCAATTTCCAGTGACTTAATAGAGGGAAGAGTTGTATGATAGCTGGTAATCTATACAGATTATTTGTATCATCAGTAAATAAAATTTCAAAATCTATTGAAAGGATATGCATGTGTACATTAATCCATCCATTTATTGCAAAGGGAGAATCCGTTTTCTTTCAGATTATGCTTATCTCATGTGAAAGGAATCCTCATTTATTAGTGGATAAAACCGTGTATCAAGTGACTTTTCCTACCTTTGAAGCAATTTCATTTTGTGACTGTATATATACACACACATATATATATGTGTGTGTGTGTGCACACTTCAGATGCATTTTGACTTAATGAAGAGCTTAATAAAAGTCAGCACTCATAGCTTCTGTGTAGTCAGATAAATTAGTTAATGCACAAACTGAGCTCTTATGTATTATGCAAAAGATTAGTTCTAAGATTTGCATAATGCGCTACAAATGACCTACTGTTTCAAACAGTAGCAGCTTGGGTAAAAGTGGGTTGAAAGCTGAAGTGACGTCAATAAAGTAATTACTGCTATCTTGGCACATCTCATTCATTGTCAAAAGTTCAAGTCCCTGCAGTGCTGAGAGAACAGCTGAAAGACATTGAAGGCAGGTTAAAGCAAAAATACTACAACAATAGTCAGCAGGAAGGGCAGAGAATGGTCAGTGTGATTGGGATAGCAGGGATTCTTAGCTCTTCAGCTTCTGATCCAAAATCCCATTAAAAGGAAAAGCAGTCCTTGTGCTTCCTTAAAGACTGTTATTATTCTGAACCACAAGCTGCAGATCTGAGTTACAAGAGTGTACTAATTCAGACCTGACTACACTGTTAACTAAACTTTAAATCAGTGTAATATCTGAGAAGGGGGAAATATACTTTCCTTACAAATCTTGAAGAAATGATGTAGTAGATTCACTGCATGAGAAACACCAAGTGCCTGAATTTACATAACGAGCTTGATCATATCAGGGGGCAGCATGCAGAGTGGATGGAAAACACATGGACTCCAGTCATTCCTTAATTTGGCTTCTTACATGGTCAAAGCCCATACTTTCTCATATATTTTCATAGAAGAATTTTCATAGAAGAAATTTTTGTGAGAACATCTCTCAAAATTTTGTCTTGCTAAAGCAAAGAGCTTTCAAGCACAACTCCTATTCAACATGGATTTTCTGAATCAGGTTAGTCTAAAAATATTATTCTCTAGTTATCCCCCATACAGGCAGCCTATCCTATAGGCATTTCTGTCCCTCTACACTCCTGGGGGCCAAAAAAGCTCTTGAGTTGGTGCTGTTAAAAGACCTTCTTCAATTGCTCTCAAACAAAAGATTAAATGGATATTAGAACTGTTAACTCCAGACTGACTGAGGCGTGTGAACAGAGAAATTAAAAGAGATACATACTACCACTGACTGAGCAATGGGCTTCCCTCTGTCAGATGCTGGAAGAAGCACAAAGCCACTTTGTGTTCTGTGTTGGGCAGGCACTCAGGTACACATATTCACTTACTGTCATTTTAATCTAATTTTTAAGGGGATTATTAACTTGTAAAAGAAATCAATCAATACACAAAATATTATCATTTTACTTATTTTGTTCTTATTGAAGGAGAAAAAAAAGCCTTTTTTTTTTTTTTTTTTTTTTTTTTTTATATTGGTCAAATAGNTTTTTTTTTTTTTTTTGCATTAGGGTCAAGAAGAGTTTGCAATCTACACAAATTTGGGATGAAGCCATCTTAAATTATGGTTTTCTCAAGATGGAATAAGGTCTAATCCACCTTTGCAGTATAAAAATGTGATCTCAGCAGTTGAATTCTGTATTGCCAATTTGTGCAGTTTGTTAGCATGGCTCTTGTAATGTCTGACTGTTCCAGTGAAGCCCCAGGCACCAGTACTGGTGTGAAAAGTTGTGGTGGTGCATTTCAATTGATGAAATAATTAATAGTTGTAAGTTCTTCACCCCAAAGGACTCCACTGTTCTTGCTGTGTAAATGGTTTGTCCCTCAAGTAGTATCCTCCCTCAGGTTGTCTGTTTGTCCATACTCTGCCCCTTTTTCCAGACTATTCCCTGTCAGTCTTCCCCACGGCTCAACTCCTACCCAAACCCCTCCTTGGAATTCCCCTAAATCTTGAGGCCCCAGTGGGCCATGTGGCCCCTTCTCCTCCCTCCATCCTCTCCGCTGGTCCTTAGATTGTGCCATTCAATGTTGTAATCCTCCCACCCTCCTCCCGGACTGGCTGTGTTCACGTTTCCACCCCCAGGTCCACCTCCGTTTATAAACCAGCGTACCCTGAGATCCTTGCTCTTTCTGTCTTCTCCCCTCGAGTGTCTGTTCTCTGAATAAACCCTTCAGATGACACAAGCAGAAGAGTCTCCTCCTCATTCTTGCCTCTGACCTGCGCTGGTTTCCATCAGTGTGCCGCAGACCGTCCGCAAGCTGCTGCTCCCAGCGCCTCGCTTGGGAGCAGTGTCCCCACTGGTGCCACTGCTGGGGTGGTGGAGCTAGCCCTTGGACTCCAGGCACGACATCAAAAACATAAGAAAAAGAAATTAATAGGTTAGAGAAAAGAAGGTTTGGGAACTAGACATATTTGCAGAACTGAAAAAAAGAAGTAATTTTTGTGACAAGGGCAGAGAGAAAGGTTTGCCAGCAGTGCCTCAGCAATGTGGAGTTGAAGCATTATGGCTTCCAGAGGAAATGGCTGCCACATGTGTCCTGTGTTTTGCTCTTACCATCACTCCTGATGTGCCATGTGCTTCTACTGTCAACAGGGCTTTGTTTGGGAAGCCTTGAATGACAAGAGCCTGTGCATCCTCTAGAATGGGAGCTGCAGCCTGGCATCACCACCCAAGGTGAATGTGTTGACTTGCAAGCTCCATTCAACATTAGCACTTGTTCCTGCTCTGACTTCTGCTATTCTTCTGATTTCTTACACAATGCTGCTCAAATGATTGACTTTTAAATAAAACCTTGTGCTGCTCAAGAAAAAATGCGAGAGTGAGAACCCCTTCATTAACACACAGGTATAGCAGATGCAATAAATAGACCAGCTGCTTTCAGTACCGGGGTACCCGGACTTTACTCCAGCCCCTCTATCAGATGGAAAATAATGTTCTTGGATGTCTGGTTACAACCTCTTTTAGGAAAAAGTAGCAAGACATTGAAAATTGCATACTTCATTCAAAAATTATATAATTTCAATTTGATCATCATGGGGAGTAGTAAGAAAGCAAGTAGGGTATTTAATAATGGTAACTGTTTTCAGACACTTGATAACAGCCACAGGCACAGTGGATTGAAGTCAGGTCATTTTTATCAATAAGATAAAGTCTAATTGTTTCACTAGGAAGCAGTGTTTATAGCTGTCTTTATGACAGCTAGTGTTCTGTCTTAATTAGTAATATCATTTCTACTTCACCTAAAATAGCTGAAGGGTTCTCTTGGGATCTATTCTTGGATACAATTTTGTTTAATCTTATTATTAATGGTAATAACTTTTTTTCTTGCTTGGATTTTCATCTGTATGCCAATGATTCTATTATTTAAACAAATAATTATTACACATTACAATTCCATTTACTGCATGACAATAACAAATCATAGTTACAGCTCATTCAAACTAAATTAGTTCTAAAACACTAATAAAATTAATTGCAAGATGCTTGATTGAAAAATAGAAACAGTTCAAACAGGAGCTCTTTATCATGGTCTTTGATAGTATATTACTTACTGGAATGAAGTTACTAGCCTTAAATATCTTGGTGATTGTTAGCAAACAAAGAGTAATTGAAACTTGGTTGCTAAGAAACATTATTTCTCATTGTTGACAATAATGATTTTCTTTGATTGCTGCTCTTATTGTTGGTCGTTGCACAAGCTAAATGTTTTCTCATAATATTGTGAAAATATTCTTTGCATTCCAGTTGTTGTAGGTGATACCACTGGGTCTGTTTTAAAAGCTTACAGCAGCATGGTATGCTCTTGGAAGAGTGGAAGAGTGGTGGTGTGGTGTTTTGTGTAGTATATGCAAATTGTTAGAATGCCAAAGATACATGAATGAAAGCTGTAATTGCAGTCCAAGGTCGGCTAGCCTTCTCTCATATATTGCAGGCGGAAAAATTTGTAGCAATACTTTCCTTGATTTCTAAATGTCTTAGCAGCAATAGATACATTTTGAGATGCTAACACTGGCTTTTGGGAAGCAATTTTAATAATTTGAAAAGAGATTTTACTTTTAAAGTCCCAAAAAAGGTGGCTTTAGTTCCCCTCAAATCATTAATCAAAATCCATTAAAAATGTAGTCACATTTGTAGCTGGAAAAGTCTTTGGCAAAAGTCAGAGCTCTTGGACTGCTGATACAGGTGGCCATCAACAATTTTTTCCCCAAGCAATTTTCCTTGATCAGATCATGTAGCCAGCAGATTGTATTCCAAATTTCTTTGTGATTAATGCAAGGGGTGAAAAATTAATAGTAAAACTGACTTATGCTAGTTGATTGTTTTGACTCATTAAATAGACAAGTTCTGTTTTAGATCAAAAGTCTGCTCTGTGAAAATTAATATTCAAAAGACAAGAGTTTAAAACAATTTAAAGATTTTAAATTTTTTTGTGTGTTTTTTTAATATATACATTGTCTTTTTGAAATGAAATAAAATGTAATGCATGTATATTAAGAGGAAGTATTAGTAGAAGAGGAAAGACTTGGAACAAAGAATTGCACAAATTAAAAGAGCCAGTGAGGACTTTTTATTCTTTAGCAGATGTATGATTTTCCTTGTAAAGAGCTATGCCATATCCCTTTTGACTGCCAAGCTGTCTTTTAGTTATCTTCAGGATGGCTGAGTGCTGCTTATATCTCGAAGAGCAGAGTCCACAAGTGCAGGAAGTGCACACTACAACAACTTACATGACAGGATTGGTTTACGGAGCAATATACAGCATAAATTTTCAGACTAGGAATGTATGCTTTGGAGAGATGCCAGCTACAGTTTTAGGAGGAAGGAGGCATTACCTGTTTTGTTTTGACTACAGTTTTTTTTTTCAGATCAGGAGTTATAACCTTGTGTCAGTGAAGTATCCTGAAAAATCAAGTTGGAACCCATCTGGTACTACAGAACAAAACTGTTACATACATCAGTCCCTGTGCTGTAAAGAAAACATACACCATAAGGAGATGTTTCTGCCAGAAAGAGAAATTAAATTCATGTCTATATGTGTGTGTGTGCAATATGTGCCTGATAATTGGTTTTGCATGGAAACTTATTGTGGCAAAGAGTGTTGTCAGTTTTAGTCCTCTAAAAACTGTATTACCATGCTGAAAAGTTTGAGGTTGAACTCTTTCAAGTAATTTCCATGTTTGAAGATTTTTTTTTTTCATTTTGATCTGAAAAGCTGGTTCTTTTAATTTATTTAGAGATGGATAGCTTCTACTTCTTGAAAAGCTTGGAAGTGAGGTCTGTATTTATTGTGTAAAAAGAGGAATATGTGGAAAAACATCAGAAATCTTGATTTTCTTCTAAAAGAAAAATGACTTTTGCAATATATCTCAGCAAGGATTTCCTTTTTTGTTTCCACTTGTAGTAAATATATGCTGCTGATGATAAAATCTGTTTTCCTAATGAGTGTTTTAGTATTCTTTTGTTCCTTTGTATTAAGTTCGCATTAACTGCCTTACTGTTTAGGTACTGTGACTAATTCTTGGTTTCTAGTTTCTAATTTGATTACTTAATTAATGGCTTCCAGAGTTCCAGAATGATGGTTCTTTTATAAATGAAATGCAGCTACAACTGTTTTTGAATATGGCAAGAAAGAATTAAGTGTCAGTCAAGTTCCTATTGAAATATTTGAAGAGGGCAGGGCAGAGGGAAAAGAAAGAGAAAGAGAGGAAGAGGAAGAGGAGATTCGAGGAGAGGAGATGAAGAGAAGAGAAGAGGAGAGAAGAGAAGAGAAGAGGAGAGAAGAGAAGAGAAGAGGAGAGAAGAGAAGAGAAGAGGAGAGAAGAGAAGAGAAGAGGAGAGAAGAGAAGAGAAGAGGAGAGAAGAGAAGAGAAGAGGAGAGAAGAGAAGAGAAGAGGAGAGAAGAGAAGAGAAGAGGAGAGAAGAGAAGAGAAGAGGAGAGAAGAGAAGAGAAGAGGAGAGAAGAGAAGAGAAGAGGAGAGAAGAGAAGAGAAGAGGAGAGAAGAGAAGAGAAGAGGAGAGAAGAGAAGAGAAGAGAAGAAGCTGAATTCATCCAGTATTCAAGGCAAAATTTTAATGTATTTTAGGTGATCTGAATAAGGTAATTTCATATTTAGAGGCAGTTTCTCTGTTAGAGTAAACCAGACTGAGTCTCTCTTGAGAATCTCACAAGTTTTCAGCCTATGTATTCTTACATGTGCTGAAATATTTTGCACAGAAGCCAAGCTATAAATTTTGCTATCTGTTATCTGTGTGAAATTAGAGTGTAATGCTACCTAGTCTTTTGGGATTTTATCCTTTCAGAAGAAAAAGTGT
The DNA here is from genome assembly GCA_013400215.1 of Cisticola juncidis. Taxonomy (NCBI): domain Eukaryota; kingdom Metazoa; phylum Chordata; class Aves; order Passeriformes; family Cisticolidae; genus Cisticola; species Cisticola juncidis. The sequence goes on along the minus strand of VXBR01005785.1, from coordinate 357,662 downwards.
ATTCATAATATCTAGTTGTCTAGTAACAATGAGGAAGTACTGTCTGTGTACAGAAAGCAGGCTAGGCTGGGGTCGGTGACTTTATGACAGCTATTTCAGTATATTTTATTTAAAAGGCAAAATGCCAGAGATTTAGTGCTTTTGAAAATAGTTCTATGTAATGCCTGTGCTGTATGATGAACACAGCAGAGAAACAGCAGTGACAGCAAAGAGTGATTTTAATTTCTTTAAATGTTCCCTCTTTCCATAACAGTCGCCGTGTCACATCATCCTTATAAACGCTGCTGGAGTCTCCCAGTAGGACATTTATTCTGGAGAGACGTTTGTCACATGTGGACTGCCTTCAAGCCAGGAATTCAGCTGCATATCAGGCAATATGCTGAGGGAAGACAGGTTGGTAAAAAAGGAAGAAAGGCTTGAAATGCCTCAATAAAACCATCATCTTCTGTTCAGGTTAACTTCATCTAGGCAGTAAGCATCACTAAGCAAAAGAAAAAACCACAGACATTATTATGCTGCATCCAAGCTGCAAGAATGATTATAAAGCAAGATGCTGAAAAGATATAACAGGAGAAGTCAGTGTAAAGAGCAGAGGGAAGAGCACATTTTATCAAGCTGTGCCACATGTTTTGTGGAAGCCTGATATCTACATCAAAGTGTGACTCACCTGACATTTCATCTCTGTCCAGGTGTTTGTTCTCCAGACATGGCAGTTGTAGGTGGATGAATGGCTACAGTTATAATGTGGATAATTTCTGTATTTGTGTTCATAGTCATATTATGCTACCTATGAGACCAGTATTGATGTTTGCTTTCCTAGTTTACTTCAGAAATAATCCCATTAAAATCAATGGGCATGTTAGTCCAATTCAAGGGAAAGGAATCTGGTGTCATATCAGTTGAGAAGTGTGTATGACAATTCACTTGCTCATGAAAGAGGCACCAAGGACATTCAAAGCTGCTACTGCTACCCCAAACAAGCAAGTGAGAATTGTATGTCTTTTATATGAACTAAAAGAAAGGTTTAAATATCTAGACCCTCATCTAGTTATGGTGCTGTGCATGATAGTATCTGTGGGTATTGGGAGGAGAGGAGGTTCGAGGAGAGGAGATCTGAGGAGAGAAGAGGAACATAAACAGGGTCTTAAATTTGGGCATTGTTTAAAGTGGGCTGAAAATACTGAATTATTTATGTGCCTTTTATTCTGTATATGCACAAAGGACTTATCATTCTGAGTCAAGAGAATGAGATGTTGAGTGCTATGAAAAATGAGACAGTGTTCTGCTACCAATGTTTGCAATTTTATGTTCTGAGTGCAAAGCAGATTTAGCGTGTTACCAGCCCAGAAAGGTAATGTTTTGTTCCTGCATTATAATAATATGAGCACCTATGAATAGCAGAACAGTGTTGCCAGTTCTTGAGATATAACTCTGAGCTTCATGCTTTTCTGTTTCTTATGGTGCCAAAAGTGAGGAACTTGACCTTTATTTAAGAAAATATATAAACCTTATTTTTCTGAAAATGTTCTTGGAAACAGGTGGAGAACCATAGATGAACTATATATTCAGATGTCTTTCAAGCTGTATACAATGAAACATCATATAACTATATGATAAATTAAGGATTAATAATTTTTCCAATGAATAAAAATTTTTTTTTTTGATTTTTTTTTATGGTGCATGTTTCCAGTGCATAGAGTATGAGGCTGAGTAACTATACATATATGTCTCTGTTTCTATCACAATTCTTTACCTGGCATAGTTCCATACTCAGTGTTTCAGAACACGTAGTTGGGCTTCAGTCAGTCCTGAAAATCTTTCTGCATGTGTTTAAATTTGAGGCATAAGTACATGTATTGTTACCAAGTGTGGAGACATTATTTGGTATTAGTAAAGAGAACAGGAGATGTATATAAGCCTACCACTTATCTAACAAAATGGCTTATGCCTCCAACATAGTCATTCAAACTGTGGGAGTCAGAGCCTCACAATCGCTCAAAGTTGAATTTTGATGGAGTCAGTATCTCCCTCTGGGATATACAATACTCTATTTGTAATGCTTTGCACTTTCACTATTTCTACTTTCACATAAATCTTTTTTGGATACTGTTTATGTTTTGGGTTTCAGATATTTTAGTGTGGCTGTAACTTTTCATTTGCACCACATGCTTTTCCAGTGGAATATAATTGATCTATTCCCCTTTGCAATACTCTGTATTTTATATTCACTTTAGCTGCCTGCCTTTCTTTCTCCAACCCAATAAATTCTTTATTGCAGATTTTTTTTTTTTTTTGTCAAAGCATCCAGATTTATTGTTTCTGCTTTAAAAAAATGTGTAAAAAGATAATTGGTAAAGGCATTACTGCTTTCAGTTTACAGTATTACTAACTCGAATGAAATTCATTTTGCTGATAAATGTGAGGTAAACTAGAAATTTAGAATAAAGAAGAGGGTTGTGGGGTGTTTTTTGGTGGTTTTGTTGTTGTTGTTGGGTTTTTTTGAGAAAAATATTTTTAAATGCCCTACACCACAACTTGCCAATGAAGAATTTTTAGCAGCCAGGGCTTTTACCTGTAGTGAATACATGGTTCAGGGTAAGAGGTCAAGGACAAAGACCTCCCTCAGCTGTCAATATTAAGGCAATTGATCTTCTCCTTTTATTTAATCTCACCAGCCCTTCCTTTCCTCTCCTTTCCCTCTGTCTTTTTTCCCTTCCCCCATTCTACTCAGGGAAACTAAATGTTCCTGCTGCCAGCAGAGCTTAGCGTAAGTGTAATATTACATGAATCAAAGGCCCTTTAGGCCATGATATAGACTGGTAATTTATTACTGAAGAACAGAGGCTTTTTTGAAATTTCCTTTAGTTCAGGCAGATCACTATGAATTAACTAGGCAAGAGGGCAGCAGGTGCTCTCATTAAATTTACAGTCACTGCCAGCAGACAGGGAAGCATTTAAAAAAAGAATATGCAGCTGTGCTGACACATGTAATTGCATCCATCCACAGACTCACAAGATTGTGAGATGTGTGGGGGTAGCCACAGACCTTTGGTCGCTGTGCTCAGTCTATGCTGGCATACAAGGACCAGTGCACATTGTGCTTATGATTAAATCCCTAAAACGGCAAATTGCTTTTACTAGACCTCCGAATGTTGTGTGAGAAACAAATGAACTACTGGCAGGGCTGGGTTTAGTCAAACCTCCCAGCTGAAGTGACCTTGAACTTCAGAGAAGTTCATAGCCTGATTACAGCTTTGTGGTTTTGGCATTTCTCCACTTACCCTTTGTAAAATAACAGCTTCAACAGATCTCCCCTTGATCTATGTTCTTGGCTCAGTTTCTTCAGCCATCAGATTGCATTTTGTGTATAGCTGGTATTTGAAACTAATGAAATGACATTTTTTGCAGAACCAAACCTATATTTTCCTTAAAAGAAAGGAAATTCCATGCAAAGCTGGCCACTAATGATGCCTTCTTTTTTTTTCCTTTTTAATTGCTTATTACAAAAAATAGTGTAGAAATGCTTATTTTGCACCCCAAACATTCCTTGGGGAAATGCTAAAAAAGTAAACTCTTGGCATTGATCCAGAGCCCATTTCAGTCAAGACTTCCATTGATTTCACTAAGGTTTTACATCTGGCTTTTAAAACTTAGTTTTAGCATTAGACATAAGTTTTGTTTTCATTGAGACTTTTCATGGAAGTTTCACACACATATCTAAGGTTCTACACTAACCAGAGTCTTATGCCTTGTTATCGAAGTTATCTAAAACAATCCTCAGTTGCAAAAATACTGGAGTCAATGCTCTGTATTCCAGACATATTGTACTTTGTCTATGGCTGTGCATCTTATGGTGTTTGTATACTGCATTCTGTTATTATAAATATGCCTATTTTTTTCCCTAAGTTTATTTTCAAAATATTTTAACTAATAAAATCTGAAAAAGTTAGTTTGACTGGTTAGAAAATTAGAGATGTCTAAATTATGTAATTCGCCGTATATAACCAAAAAGAGATTGGATTTTTCATTAGTAGAAAATCTGACTTTTGATTTTCTCTCTCCTTCCTTCTTCCTTTCTAGTTTCCTTTCTAGAGTGCATAAGCCAAAGAACATGGTAAAATTCTTTAGTAATTTTCTATATGTAAACTTCTTTTCAGGATTATAAATCACCAAATACCTCTATATACAGCCTTCTACACAAGGTTTGAAGAAGTTTCTTCTGTCTTGTCTTGCATTTAGTTTCCCTGCATTCATGAAACAGTCTGATGCTACAGAGCTATGAACAAATTACACTACTTTTAATAGAGCCATTTATCTGCTTTAGAGGAGATTAGCATGCAATCCCTAGAGACATTTCTCAGCTAATAAGAATAAAATGAATGCTACTTGAGCACCTGTAATCAAATTACTTTTTATTCCCTAAATCCTTGACAGACTCTGCAAGACTCTGCATTTCCTAGGTGGGCTTTTTACAGACCTTGGTAGTGTACTGCTGGGATTTTTCCTTTCTATTCCCTCACATTTTTCCTACTCACCATTTCTTGAGAGAAAAGTGCACCAACCAACTAACCAACCAACCAACTAACCAATGAGAAGACTCTTCTCAGGATGAAAATCCCAGCATTTTGGAGGGATGAAGCACCCTACCAGCCATTCCTCTAAGATGTCACAGCCCAGTCTGAAGTGCTGGTGGAACAAGGGCCAAATCATTTTATATCTTGTTGAGGAATGCCGCTACTGCAGAGTTGATTGTTCCCAGACAGCTGTCGCAGCAAGACTACTGCACCTATGAAAATGAAAAAAAACCACAAACAAACCAACCCAAACAAAACCACAAACAAACCAAACCACAAACAAAACAACCAAACAAAAGGTTAAAATAAGGAAGGAAAAAAATTCCCATTTGGGCATAGTAAAATTTGTCACATTTCAAATGAAAAACAATGTATAAAACCAATTCTGTTCAATATAAATTAGTTTTCCCATATTAATATTGGGCTTAAATTTAGTCTAATGTTTTCAGACAGAATTCAGTAGCTTTAACTCAAAGTACTTCATATAGTTATTCTGACCCTGTTATATGTATATTTAAAAATTAAATGGCTCTTCCTTGTATATCTCTGATGAACTTTTCTATTATCTCCACAGGAGGAGGATTAGTTTTGTCTCATGATCTCAAAATGACCTAGCTATGATACACAGATCCATTTTCCAGACTGGGAAACAGAAGTTATATTTTTGCACGACGTTCTTGGGTTCTTGAAGCTGGAAGCCCACTTGTGTTTATTCTTGTCCCTCTGAAAATGAATTATTTTAATTAATTTTCTATGTCTTTATTTAACGTTATTACCAATAAATTTGCTAAGTTACCAGGAAGAAAGCCAATGGAATATACATAAAATACTGTTAGATTAAAAAAAAAAAAAAAGAAAAAAAAAAGTACTAACTGTTGGTTGAAAAGTTACTGTATAAGCAGATGTTTGTCAGGATGTCTTTTCACGGATTTCAGATCAGACAGGACGCCAGCTTGATATCGAATCTTTTATTCTCATCTCACTCTCTGTAATCTCCCAGCATGGGATTCCCTGACACTTGTGCTGACACTGTCTTCACAATGTCAATCACACTCTCGTCGCAGGTGAAACTGATCAGAAAAATTCAAGTGAAAAGGACTTCTCCAGGCATCTCTGCATTTTATAAGGAGAACCTCTCATGGGCTGCTTAGAAGAAAGAGAAAAAAGGGTTTTTTTGCTAGGGGTGGGTCTTATAATTAGCTTTGAAGTTAGTACACATGAAATCTGAAAAAAATCTACTCCCATTCCCTAGACAGAAGTTACATGCCTCACTTGTCTGGAAAATGATAGTGTAAAATAGGAATTAATAAATCTGGAACAAGGTGCCTGCATATCATCTCAATACCAAAAGCTTTCAGTAGTCTGTTTTTTTCCCACATCTTAGGCATGCTTTATAGCCCCATTTTTACATTAACTCATTAGATGAAATATCTGATGAAACAGTGGCTAATTTGCCATTAGGTTTTTTTTCTTGCTTTTTTTTTTTTTTTTTTAATCTTACATGCATCCTGTATAGTGAACAGGAGTCAGAGCATATTACCAGCAATGAGCTTATTTACATAATCATGAGTCAATATCTTACTGGCTGTTGAAAACAGATGAGTCCATACTCAGGCCAAAAGCAAAAGAGATGGCTTAAAATGAGGGCTCTTTTTATTGGAAACTGCAGGAAATCTTTGCTTGGAGTTTTTGACTTTTTTTCTTTTGTTTTTTTTTAATGGAAATAAAATATTTCCCTTTTTATTTTCCTACATTTTTTAGCTAGGTTGAATACATTGTCTCATACTCTGGGTACTGCAAGTTCATACAAAACAAAGAGAAAAAACCCTTGACTGGTCCTCATTATGGTTGAAATAACGATAATAGTTCCTGAAAGCAAACAGTCCTAGAAAGTCCTTTAATGATTTCATGATGTAATTATGGTCTATGAACATCAAAATATATGAACCTGTTATTAATTCCTGAAAGTTTATTTTACACAATTTAATTGGAGCTTAAATGTCCTTGGATGGATCACCTGTGGTATTGAAAACCTAACGCAAATTTATGCAGGAATAGAAATTTTATCAAAATCTGGCAATTTTTTCACTGCTGTTAGGTGAAGCTCTGCAGTGGAAAAACCTGATATGTTGCCATCTACCTCTTTACAGTGTTCAGAAATTTCATTTTACTGAACAGAGGTTTCCTTTATAACAGAAACAAAAGCCGTTTGGCATAAACCTTAAATAACTATTGTCAAATACAAGAACCTGCACCTAAACCTGTATTTTTACATGCCTGCTAAAACAGAACGTGTATCTTTACAAATTTTACATAAGATGCATGGTATTTACAGCATCTTTACTGAAGATCTTATCATTTCGGCATGCATGTATCCAAAGAAATATCTGGTTACCATCAATTCTTTTAATTTAACAGACATCACTGTGACATTTGATTTCAGTGATTAGCTCTCCAGATGCTTGATGCTGAAGTGACAAAGGTTTTATTTATCAAAAGTGCACATTATTTCCTGAAAACCATATGCTTCCCATGATATTTATCGTACAGATGGCTTAATTAATTTTTTTTAAAGTATCAATTTTTATGTTCTCTGTTCTTTCTTCCTCCGTGAAAATGAATATCATGCTTTCATGTCTTTTTTTCCAGGGTTTTGCTGAGGATAGTAAAACAGAATAGACCATCATTAATGAGGTGCAATGTATGTAACTCAGCCAAGGGAATGAACCTCCAGATGTCCTCACATCACTCCATATCTAGAATAAGTATACTGGCATGCCCTCATGTTCCTATGACCAAGAACTTCTGAATGCAGGGCTGCCTGATTGACCTCTAACCAAACTCTGCTCCACTATCAGAAGTCACAGTGTAGCTTCATAATTTTAACTATTTCTACTTACACACACCACTTCTGTCTATTTCTCACTCTCTATGGCTTTTCACTTTTCACCTCACATTGGTTATTCAAAAATGTATATAATTTTGTTTACCTTATTTTGATTTTCAGAGTATTTTACTTAGATCTTTTTTCTCTAGCTCCCGCATCAAACATTTTATTAGTCAAATAATTAAACTTATATTTTAACATAATTCCAACAAGTTATACAAAAATTAAATTTATTTTATATTTAAATTATAAGCATAATTTAAAGTTTTAAGAGGAGCAAGTATGCTAATCATAATTTTTTTGTCAATTCTTGTGTATTGTTTTAAAAGCAGAAGTATTTCAAAACATTTTTTTCTGGTTGTGCCAGGTTACCTCATAATCACCTTTATAATTGTGAGACACAATCAGACAAGAAAAAGGAGGCTTATCTTTTAAGTTGAGAAAACTTGAGAAAATACAATTATATTTTTTAAAAACCAAACAAATAAAGCAGTGGTTGACACAATATTCATTCTGTGGAATATTAAATACCTGAGATGTACCAAATTCTAGTTGTTTTCTTTAGAACATATTTTCAATAGATGATTTATGTAATGATCTCCTTCTAATAAAAATACCCACGTTAAATGCAAATTCTCAGGTTTTCAAGTTAGTGTAGGGGACTAAGAAGTATCTAACTAAAATTAAAATCATGAAATCATCTCTACTTTAGTAGACCTAATGTTGTATTTTTCTGATATTATTCTTCCTGTGAAATTTTAGAAGTCTTGTTGTAATGCCTTATTTCCAGGGACTCTGAAAAAAGGAAAGGTGGTTTCTCATTTTTCAGTTGAGCTTCAGCTGAAACTGCCTAACAAATAGAAACAACAGTCAATTTTATGTTTTCTTAATTTGATCCATGATGAGAAAAATTTGAGTGACTCTTTATTGCTGTGCTATGTCTCTGATACACAAAATTCTTGAAAACATTCTGAGCCTTACCTAGTGGGTGTTCTGGTTGGTAAACGTTGAGGACTTCACCTCTACACAGTGCTTGAACAGGGCACGGATTTGGTGTGAACAGGGACACAACTTCTCTCAGTGATGACCACTGAGTAGGGGACACATCTGAGGACTCACAGTTTGAGTGAAAGCCATCTGTGTGTCAGTGAAACATGTTGAATCTTATCCAACACAGGCATAAATGTGTGATGAAAGCTATCCAAGCATATTTTAGCCTGCATTTGATAAAAATATGTGGTTAGTAATTCTTTCTGAGAGAGCAGATATTTTCCTTGGGAATTTGGAAGGCTACTGTACTGTAAGTTGATATATTGCATAAAGCACTAAATGGGCATTGCAGGTGGGGTAAGTATAACTCCTCTAGTGGCAGGAGATTGCTTTGCCTCCAGTTCTGATAAAGTGATGATGTTCCAAAGGACTTCTTATACCTGTTTTTTGTCTTTCTTTAGGTAGTGAAAAATTCTATGCAACGTGGGAATTGCTCTCCATCCAAGCACCAGTTCCTGCCATGTATTTTTGCTGGATAAACACAGGTATGGGTTTCCACAAATACATATGTTTTATCAGGAGTGATATGCTCATCACAAGACATTTTCTTTTAAGCCTACTGATGTGGCTAGAAAGAAATAGTTTTTTGAGTTCATTCCAATATATGGCTTGTAATTCTAAAAATCTCTCTCTCACTCTCTTGCCAACTGTCTCTCACTCCCTCTCCCCTTACCTTTATTTCTGATTTTGTAAGTCCTTCCGGCTCAGCCATTTGCACAGTTTCTGTGGATAGATGAGTCTCACACATCTGCCAAATGGGCAAGGCCAGGTTATCAAAGCCTGCTATGGCTTCAATAAAAACTCAGAAAGTTCAAGTCTTACTTTGGCAGAATTAGTTGGTGTGGTACCATGGCAGGGTGATGTGACTATTTATCTGGGTCTTTTAAATGTCCTTACACATGAATTTGAATTGCTTCCTAGTTGCTAGTGTCTTTGATCATATTTGGCCCATCTAAAGAACCTGTGGGATTCCAGCTCTAGATTTCTACTCCAGAATGGATTTGGCATCTCTTCTGAGTGTCTCTGTTCCCACTGAAGTACCTCCATCACTCTGTTACACACACACACACACACATATGGCACTCTTTTATACACACATTTCATCCTAATAGCATCAGTGCATTGAGGAACCAAATGCAGTTCCTCCTATGGTCTCTGCCTATTCTGATAGAATGATAGAAGTGAGGCCTTTATCATAAATGTCCTGTATTTTTTATAAAGCTAGAAAGTAAATCTTGATGGTTTATTTCCCCTCAAATTATTTCTAACCCCTACCTTGAAGCCAATACACACTTGCTTTGATTAATGTTCTTTATCAGACTAAAGATCTTTTATTCTTGTTCAGCTGCCATATTTCTGGGCTGCAAAACTGTTCTTCAGTCAGCTATGTACATAAAATCACAGAAGATAGGACTTGAATACTAGTCGATTCTGTCATGATAGGACAAACCATACAAACCTGTTTCAAAAACTCTCCAGTAATGAATATTTGACTATCTCCTCAGGCAATCGGTTGTAGTACTTAACTTTCCTTATCCTTGGGAAATTTTTCCTAATCTAATTTTTTCTCCCTCAAGTGATTTAAGTGCTTTGCCTCTTGCTGTAACTGCCATTGATGTGGAGAACAAGGTATTCTCCTCTTCCTTTGTCCACTTTTTTCTAATATATTTGAACACTGCTATCACATTCCCCTATCAGTTTTATCTTTGAGACATGCAATGCCAGTTCTTTTAATCCTTCCCCATGGGTCATGTTTTCTAGACATCTGATTATTTTCAATTTCCCTCCTCTGGCCTTTCAACCATTTTTCTTTTAAGACCTTATTTGGGATTTTCTTTCTTCCACATCCCACCATCCAGCTCCTGACTCCCACTTATATACATCCTTGTATGAGGAGGCTGAAGGAGCTGAGCAATTGCTGTCTTCAGTGATATAACTCTATGTTAGAGAAGACAAATTCTTCTAAGGTGCATAGTGAGGGGATGAGAGACAAAGGCCACAGATTGAACTGATGGAAGTTTTAATGGAATATCTAGAGTTAAAATGGTAAAACATTGAAACAGGAAGCCTGAGAGGCTGTGAACTCTCTATCCTTGAGAATTTCAAAACTACTCTGATCAGAAATTTTAACAGTCTGACCTAGATTGGAAGGTAGGGCTGCTTTGATTGGAAGGTTTGACCAGATGACCTTGAGTGATCCTTTCCAGCCTAAATGATTCCATGAATCTTTGTTGCCTAAAATGGATCATATTACGCTCTTCTTCAGTAATGCCCATTGTCTTGGGCTTTGTAACCAAAAAAAAAGTGTATTCTATTTCATCTGTACAAAGCAGTTGGGGAAGGGTTTCTTTTTTTCTTTATCTCTTGTAACTCCAGGGGAGAGGAGGTGGATGCCTTCTGATAATAGACCAGCTGTTAAAACCAGGTGGGGAAGTGTTTCTTATCCCTTTCATCAATTTTGTCCACCCTCCAGGGGATATCTTCTGTTAATGGCCAATTAAGGCTCATCAGTGACATGACACATTACACCATCCCATTGTGAGATGCTCCACCCAGTGGGGAGGAGCCAACCATTCCCTACCCAGATAAAAATGGGAACACAGGGACCCCAGACATTCTCTTTATCACTGGATTCTCAGAGGAAGACTGAACTCATCTCACCATCACTGAACCTGTCTACAGCATCATCTCTACTTCAACAGAACCACATCTGTCACTCCAGGAGGACTTATTTAGACTGCTTCCAACACCCTGGCCAATAGGGTGTCAGGTCGTATTCCTGACTCCGTTAGGGTTTTCCAGGACTTTTGTTTGACAGCTTGCTGGTTTTTATTTGTATTGCTGCATTTGTATATATATATTTAATATTCTTAGTAAAGAAATGTTATTCCTATTCCCATTTTTTTTGCCTGAAAGTTCCTAATTGCAAAACTGTAATAATTTGGAGGGAGGGATTTTTACATTCTCCATTCCAAGGGAAACTCCAGTTTTCCCTGAGATACCTGTCTTTCTAAACCAAGACACCCACAGAGGTAGAATCACAGAGTAACAGAATAGTTAGCATTGGAAGGGACTTCTGGAGATCATTTAGTGGACTTTGTCAGGGTCACTAGTACAGCAAGTCACACAGGAATCGATCTGGGTGGGATTTGAATTTCTCCAGAGAGGGAGACTCCATGACAACCCTGGGCAATCTGTTCCAGTGCTCTGCCAACCTGAACAAAAACAAGTTCTTTCTCATGTTGGCATGGAAGTTCTTGTGTTTTATTTTATGGACACTACTCCTTGTCCTGTCTCGGCACCAGTGAAAAGGGTCTGGCACCATTCTCTTGTCACCTGCCTTTGAGATATTTGTATGTATATATGAGGTCCCCTCTCAGTCTTCTCCTCTGTGGACTAGACTGCCCCAGCTCTTGCAAGAGATCATCTCTTGTAAGAGAGAGGTTCCAGACCCAACACCAGCTTTGTGGACTCCACTGGACCCTCTTCAGTAACTCCTTGTCTTTCTTGATCTGTGGAGGCCAGAACTGAACACAATACCCCAGATTTGACCCCTTGACCTGCTGGCCATGCTACTCCTGATGCATCCCATGACACCATTGGCATTCCTGGCCACAAGGACAAACTGCTTTCTCATGATTAACTCAATTTCCAGATCTCAAAAAACTGCTCTAATAGATAAGCCCTGAAGAAGGTGAAGGATTAATTCTGTACTTATAAATTATGGGTCTCATGTAGCTCTAAATAATATTTGCCTTTTTCGTAATTTTACTGACTAAAGTTCATGATTTCACTATAGCTCCCAGACATGCTAGTGGGACTGCTGTCCCAGAGGCTTTGCGTCATGCTTCTATTCAGGTGACTCTGAATACTTAACCCTTCTAAAACTTCATTGGCTTTTTGCATCCCTCTTTCTTTTTTTCTTCAGTTAGTGAGGATTCTTTTAAATTTGAATCCTGCCCTTCAGAGAGTTTGCAGTCCCAACTAGATTTCTTAGTTAAGGATAATTCACCAAACATTTTCCTCATCATTAACAAAACTACCGTTTTACAGTAGCAGAATAAATACTTTTAATACCTCAATAAATAACTCAATAAATATCTCAATCTCTTCTTTAAGACAGAGAACAAAGAGCTGCTGTCTGACTACAGCTTTCTAATTTTTTTTCATCCACCTTAAGCATTTTCATCTCTGATTTCTCTGAAATCTTGCTATGAGCGTGTTATATGAGATAAAGATGGGTTTGGCTGGTTTGTTCTTGTCTTTTTTTTGTTTGTTTATCTGTTTATTTATTTGTTTTGATTGAGGGTTTTGGTTGTTTTCTATTGTTTGGTTGGTTGGTTGGTTTTGGTTTGGTTGGTTTTAGTTTTGTCTTTTAATGCTAATTTCTGATGAGGTGGGCAAAGTATCTGGCTGGTCCAACATTTTTTTCCTCAGTACTGAAGCTACTGCAGTATCTGCACTAAAATTTTCTGTGACTTCTTTTACTTTTTTATTACCCACTTCTGCCTTTGCCAGTTTACTTTTGTCATTTATACTTTCCACATTTTCTTAATGAACCCAGATGATTCTGCTTCCCTGTGAACCAAGAATGGTAAAATACATCAGAGCTGTATATTAAAATTCCTTATTTTTTCTGATCATTCAGGATTTTTTTTTTTTTTTCATAATTGCCTTGATTTTCTGCCTTTTTTGAAATCCTGCAGTACACTCATGTAAATGTGTTTATTGTTGGGCTATCATGTTCTGCCTTGATCACTACCAGAACTGTTAGGATGTCTGTATTTTCCCAAAGCTGGGACTTGCTTGCTTCTTGAGACACATGTCGATATCTTCTAATTCGTTCCTTCTAATCATGTCCCTCTTCCTAACAAATGTCTGTTAGGTCAGTTAAATCACAGCTTTTATCTTAAGCTACTTCTTATACATCTTCTTGATTGTTTCCCTATCTGTTTCCTCTGGTGCACAGAAATCACAAACATAAAACATTGAGTTCATTCACTGAACTTGCTTCCTTTATATGATGCTGCTATGAATAATATTATCTTTCCTGCTTTTAAGGGACTTTGTCCAGACTGTTGCAGTTTCTCCTTGTCAGACAGTCACAGCTGAAGAGATTCTTCTGTCAAACTAGTGAATTTCATGCAATATGTGTAAATCCCTTTCTTGCTATAGAAACTAACCTCCAACAATGACTTATGGACCATCTTCCCAAAGTCAAGGAAACTGAAACCCTCCTGGTGAACCATCTGTAGAACTCTGCTTTCATCTGTAGGATGAATCTGTCCTGGTTTGATCCTTTGACCCTTGATAGAAGATTAATGAAAATACCGTCTGAACCTCTGACTTCTTCACCCTTGCTCTGAGCCTCATTGTCACTTTTGATCCATTTAGAGGCATTCATAGCAGTATTGTTAGCATTCAGGTCTTTTGTTAAATCCCATTCACTTCAATAGCGTATGCTATTTAGTAACCATTTTGGAGAGTTTTTCTAAGAATTTGTCATTAGTCTCTGTACAATATTTATCTGTCCTTGAGGACACTGCAAAATCTTTTTACACACCAACACTACTGTAAAGTTGGGGTTTTTTTGTCTGAATTAGTTAATGGTTTGTTAATGAAAGAGTGCTTCATTAAAAAGCCAAGGATGACTTTTTCCTAGTAGTTGTTACTCAGTTGTTCCTCACTGTTTATGTACAAGAGGTGGCTTGTTCACATCATGAAATATCCAAGCAGAGACTGCTATGGATGAGTATCAGAGAGATTGCAAAACTGGAAAATTTCTTGATTTACTTCTGTAGAGATGAGCATCAGGAATGAAGTCCAAATGGAGAAGCCATAAACTCTCCCAGGGATAATATTTTAGATACTCTTAACATTTATTTTCTTATTTTTAAAATCAATTTCTTATCTATTTACTGACTATAGCAAGCAAATGTGGGAATAGTCATGCTGGTACCTAATTCTCTTCATATCCATGTATATTTGGTTAAAATGTTGACTTCTGTACATCCTGTTCTTCCTGCTTGCTGGCAATCAAAATTTGACTGTTTCAGTAAAAGACATAGCTTGTTGCAAGCATCTCTATGCTGTAAGGTGTTTGTTGCTGTGGTTTTATAGCTACTAATTTTTGCCAATATTTTTATTTGGTATTAAATATACAGAAATGGGATGTATGTGATTTTTTTCTCCACTGATAATAATGATGATATCAGGGAGTAGGGATGGAATATTCAATAATAAATCACCAAGATTGAATTCTTTTAGGAGGACTCCTGAATCAAGGGGAAGACTTTTTAGTTTAAGATTTAGGTTTTAGACACTTCATCAACACTTTTCAAATGATACAACTTATTTCAGAAGTGCCATTATTTTTTTTTTTGAATACTACAAAAGTTTTTAATTAAAATAGTGTACATTTTTCTCTTCAACACAGCTTAAAATGTTAAACAAAATGTCTAATTTAGTCTTGAGCCAGATAAAATTTCATTCCTTAATAAAATTAAGAATCAGATAATGTATCATCCCAAAGGATACAGAAGAAAAAAAAAATCCAAGTTATAGTAATTGAAATATTTGATGTTCATATGTCAGAGGAAATGAACTAAAGACTGTCTATAAGATGTGAATTATGAAGAGAATAGAGTTTTGGCTGGGAGCAAGTTACTGCTAGGTTAAAGGTTGGACTCAATGATCTTAGAAGTCTTTTCCAGCTTTAATGTTTCTATGATGTGTTAGGCTATTATTTTATATTAGGGAAGAAGAATTTTGGTTAGATTATATTATTATATGTCTATTGAAAGAGTAACAAATTGTGTTAGGTCTAGAACACATAAATCGAGGCAAAAATAAAACTGACAATTACTTTAATAGCTGAACAAGTGTTCTCAAAATAAATTCATTTGTTGCCTCTGAGGAGAGGTCTGTAGGGCAGGAAGGAGGGATGCTGGTCACTGCAACTGGATTTGCAGGAGGGGACAGCCAACAGATATTTATCACAAACAACATTGCTTGCTTTTTGGGGGGTGATACTGAATAGCTGTGGAGCAGAGTTTGACACATGGCTGTAGAACAGACACCAGGAGGTATGCCATGAGCCATCCAATTACATTCCAGAACAAGATGGCAGCATTTGGACTTTCCCTCTATTAGTGAAAGAAGGAATCAGCTTACATTACTGGGGTGGAAAATTTAGTCTGATTGATTTAAACTTAGGATAGTAGACTTAGAAAATTAGACTTAGATAGAAAAGTAGACTTAGAATAGCAAACTTTTCTATGAAAAAATTCTTTACTAGAATTTTAGGGTGGTGATGCACTGGAATAGATTGCCCAAAGAAGTTTTGGATTCCCCATCCCTGTAATTGTTTGAGACCAGGATGGATGGGGTTTTGATTCTAGTCTAGTTTGGTTTTCCTGATTTAGTGTCCCTAACACTAGAAGTGGGAAGTGTGTGTATCTGTGTGTCTGTGTGTGTCTCTGTGTGTGTAATTAGATTACTTCTGAGGTTCTATGATTGACATTTAGGTTCTAATACTGTCAGGATATAAGTTTCTCAATATAGTCTAGAAGTTATTATTGACAATTTTCTAATTTAAAAATAGCTTCATCCAACACACAGAAACTTACTCATCAGCTTAGCAGAGTTTTTAAAAATGGTATATGTTTAAATGCTGATGCATTTCTTCTGGGTGAAAAAAGAAGATTACCAAATGCCAGTATTCATCTTTAAATAAAATATCTGTGTGTCTTAAAGAAGAAAAATATGAGCAGTAACTGAATCCTGCTATGGAAGTATCATAGTACATGCTGCCAAACTACATAACTGGCATTAACACAAAAAGCAGAACTGTTTATGTTATAAAATAACAGAAGGTAAGTAGAAGTATCATTTAGAATTGATCATTAAATATTCAAGCAACATATAAAAAATATTAAAAATGCACAGCTCGTAGGGGATAGAATTGTTAAAATTTTGACTGCAACATATTTTAAATTAATATAAAACTGTGTGTTTACGGATTACAAGGATCAAAATGAAGCTTAAAAACTGTATTATTCATTATCACATGCAAATCACAGAAGGCTACAGAATATTCCAGGTTACAAGGAACACACAAGGATTGAGTCCAACTCTCAGCCTTGCACATGGCTTCCTCAAGAAGCACAGCATGTGACTGTCAGTAGTAGAGGAAGTGCTCAATGAATGTTATGTCACAATCAGCTACTGTACATGTGATGGTAGTAGTGGACATGATAATATTTTTTCCTATTCTCTAAGTAATTCTGAAGGATTTTAAGCAGTTAAACCATCAGGTCTAAAGCATTTGAAATGTTTTAAAGTATTTTAAAAAAGACTGATGTAAGAAAACTAGCTGATGGCCTCTGATCCTCTGGTTTCCCACATTTTTGAAAGACAGGAAGTTCCACAGAACTTGAACAAAGCTAATACTAAACTAATATTTTAAAATTATATTTAAAAATATCAGTGATTTTGATGCTGTGCATAATTAAAGAGTGTGCATAATTAAGATTTGAAGGAATACAAAGTAAGTTTGCCAATGACACTAAATTGGGAGGAAATGTTGACTCCCTCAAAGACAGAAAGGCCCTGCATAGAGATCTCCACAAATCAGAGAGCTACAAGGGCAATCATCAACATACAAAGTTTTACAAAGGCAAGTGTCAGACTCTGTACCTGGGACTGGATAACCCTGTTTGTGTGTATGAACAAGAGAACAAAAGACTGGAGAGCACCACTGCAGAAAGGGCCTTGAGAATCCCGGTTGAAGCTGAACAGGAGCCAGCAGTGCCCTGGCAGCCTGGAGAGCCAACCCTGTCCTGGGATGCATCAGGCACAGCATCACAGCCAGGCAAGGGAGGGGATTGTCCTGCTCTGCTCTGCTCTGGGGCAGCCTCACCTCCAGTGCTGGGGGCAGTTTTGGGTGCCACAATACAAAAAAGACACTGAGGTGTTAGAGAGGGTCCAAGGGAGGGCCATGAGGATGGTGAAGAGTCCTGAGGGGAAGCGTGTGAGGAGTGCCTGAGGTCACTGGGTCTGCTCAGCCTGGAGAGGAGGAGAGTGAGGGGAGATCTTCCTTCCTCAGGAGGCCAAGCAAGAGGGTCAGATACAGATCTGTTCTGTGTGGGGACCAGTGAGAGAACTCAAGGAAAATGCATGAAACAGAGACAGTGGAGGTTTAGGTTGGATACCAGGTAAAGGTTTTTCACTCAGAGGGTGTTTGGGCATTGGAATGGACTCCCCAGGGAAGTGGACACAGCTCCAAGCTTGACAGAGCTCAAGATGACAATGTTCAGAGGCACTTGGTGTGATTTTTTGAATGTCCTGTGAGGGGCCAGGAGTCAGTGTTTAGTTCTTAACATGTGAAAGTCATCCTTGCTGTAGACTTTCTCCCTGGTTCCCTTGTCATTGCCTTGGCAGTGAAGTCTGAACACAGATGTTCGGTGTCTTTGCCTTCTCTACAACCTCTCTTTCAAGGGTTCCCATCATATTCTCTACTAAATCTACAACTTCCCCAGTACTTGTTTTGTTATTGATGTATTTAACAAGGCCTGCTTGTTGTGCTTGATAGATTTAACTCCAGATGGGCCTTAGTCTTCCTTATTTCATTTCTGCATACTCTGACAACTTCCCGATATTCGTCCCTACTTCCACCTTGTGTATCTTCTGCTTACATCTGTGCTTAAACAGGAATTCCTTCTTCACCCAGGTCTCAGGCATTTTTGCTAAATTTCTTCCTTGGGGATGCACCATTCTTGAGCCTGGAGGAAGTGACCCCTGAGTATCAACCAGCTCTTGTGATGTTTTTGTATAGAGCTTTATCGCATTTTCAGATTTTTCTTACTGTTGTCTAAAAACTATCCATTGGCAAACACATCCATCTCTGTGGACATCTGCTCTGTTTTCTTTCCTCTTTTTTATTTCACTGTCCCTCTCCACACTCTTAGTTTCTGATTTCAGCAATCTGCAGCAAATTATTTGTTGCTCAGTGTTGATCCCATATTAAGTGTTCCCATATACAGAAAGAGAGAAAGAGCCAAGACAGTGGCATATTTCACACTTCCTTTTTTTTTCTTTAATTACATATATTTACACCCTTTTTTGTAAGTACTTCCTGAAAATATGCTTCTCCGCATTTCTAGACATAAGACTGTATTAAGTATATCTTTAAGTTTTTTATTCCATGTTCATAAGGGATCTCTTGTAATTGATCATCTATATATTACACTAAGTAACTGTCAAATAGATATGTTTATTTTGGTGTTTTGAAAAGAGGTGAATTTTATTTGTAAAATAAAAAAAAAAATTAAGATCCTTGCAGTATAGAAATATCTCATGTTTTTCTGATTGCATGTGAGATAATATGTCAGTGTGGACCATTATTGGCACTTAAAACTATCTGGTTGCAAATTATACTTTTTTTCTTATTATTTTTGTGTAGTTCTATATTTTTTTTCCTTTTGTGTGTGAATTTCTTTGCTTCAACATTAACATCTTCCTGCATATCATCCTGATGTACAGTTAGAAGTCAGTTTTAAAAGAAGTAAAAGTAGACGTACTATTTGCAGATGTACTATTTTGTTTTCTTTGGAACAGTTTGCAAAAATGTCAGCAGATTTGTAGGAAACAAAGCAGCATGAAAGACTAAGGAGATAGTTTTGATCATTGCCAAGAACTAGTGCAACTTTTGGAACCCCAGGAAAAATAATCCATCTGTTTATTTAAATCAACATTTAAAATTAACATTGCAAACCCTCTTCCTATTGTTAGTGCTATTATTCCTCCTGTCTTGTCAAAATCATTCAATTTGCCTGAAAAGAATGGAGAATTTTATCCCACAAATAACTATAAGAATTCTTAACACTTCAATACTTGTCTTAAAGAACTAAAAATTATGTATTTAGAAGAGGGGCCAAGCAATCTTCTGCAGAGCAGCTCTGATATAAAATTCTTCTTTCTTGAGATTTATAAACATTGTAAGGGTCATACTAATGTTTAATAAAGCACAGAAATTTATTGTTAATTAAATAGAATGTGAATTTCTTCTAAGATCTTCTTCTGTTCAACACACTCAAATTGTATCCAGACTCAGCCATCATTCAGAGTTCATGCATCTGAATGATGATGCTCCATAAATTGCCGTTGTAGAGTGAAGTAACATGCTTAAATGTGGAAGGAAAAGTCTGTTGTAACTCAGTAGAGTTGGGGAAAATTACTGTTTATTTTCTTAGTCTGAAAGATAGGCATCAATGAGAAGATGGTCAGACAGATCTGATCAGGTAGGAGCAGAATTTTACAGACATACTTGGTGTTTCAGAAATTCGTAGGGGTTGGGGCAAAAATTGGTAACCTGGAGGAGTCAAATATTTTTGTGAAATTAGCTCAGTTTAGTATTAGTATTACTAATATAATACTAGTATAATATTATTAGTATTATCAATCATTAAAAAAAATTACAAGGATTGTGTACACCTACATGTGTATTCCAGCAACCGGCTGGTCCTTTTCCTTTGGTGTTTGCCAGTTTGCAGCTGCATGTTTTATTTTCCACATGTTGACACAGATTTAAGAGGAAAGCCTTTCTTCTGACCCTTTCAATAAATGTTAATCTCGGCTGGGTATTTCCTAAGCCCCAGGCCCTGGAAAATGAACCTCCTCAGACTGGGCAGTGTAGGAAGGGAAGATTGTCGCTGTGGGGCTGCCATGTATGGCATCTCCAGGATTTAAGGGTAATGACAGAGAAATAGGTATTGAGTTTGGAGAGGAGTGCTGTCACATGTTGTCTCTGGAAAGCACGCTTTTGTTTTAATTGACACCCATGGCCACACTATTCCTTTTACAGGCATGGTCTAGCCCTTAATCACTGCACGTTATAAGCCCAAATGGGACCATTTCCAGTGCCATTTATATTATTTATTAGAAGGCCCAATAAAGCTTTACTCTGTGGCCAGGCTCTTATTGTATGGTGTCATTACATAAACATGATTTGGAAAGCTGCTTCCACTTACATGTAGCAGAAGGCTTAATCTGAGAGGCCCAGTAGAATGTGATTGTAGGCTTTTTCTTTTTTTTTTTTTTTTCATCAACATTACAGCAGACTAAATATTGAGGATGATTTGGGGATTAGAGTGTTTCAGCCAAAAACATTTCTTGCAATAAATTATTTCCCTGTTTTCATTCCTTCACTTTAGAGACTTGGAAAGTGGGAGTTTTTATTTTCTCTCTTCTCTTTTTTTAAATCCTGTGGAGTCTGTACCAGCATCAGCTTCCCATATGTTAGAGGCATCTCAGGGTTTATTAGTCAGGCTAGGTCAACTGAGATTTGTTGTATTTGCTTTCATAAAAGCTGTGTGTACTATATACTTCTTGAACTGGAAATCACACAATGCTTCTTATTTGCCTTCAATCACTCACAGATGCAGAATGGTCAGACCATTTCCCTTTAAATTGACCTGAGGGATTAGAGGAATTCAAAGGAATTTCCAGCTAACTAGTGCTTCCGATTTCCCTGACTTTATTTCTTGAGCCTTCGAGGTCAGAGTCTCTGGTAACTTAATCTGTCCCTGATTTGTTCACTTCCTTCCTTTTGTTTGCCTCCAGAGCAGTAACTGAGTATCCAGGCTCAACTCCTGTGTGTGTGTGCTTCCAGGATTTTAAACCAAACAGTCGTGTAAATCTGGTGGGAGGAGGGTGCTCTGTTAAGAGCACAGGAGTCTGAAATATTCCTTCATTGCAGTTTACGCTCTTTAATCCGCAACCATCAATAGGGGTAGACTTACATCAAAGGTAGATGTGAAAAACAGGCCTGTTGGCAGCAGTTTAAATCTGGCATGCAAGGGTCCCAGCTTCCACAGGAAACAAAACAAAACGACAAAAACACAAAAACAAACAAACTACAGAGATTGGAGAAAGACCGAAAACTGGTCCCAGTGCAGCAGAGTAATGGGAAAAAATGAGTGTCTTTCAGCGCTCATAAAGCTGTCCTGAAGAGGAGTATTCAAGACATTCTGACTCACAGTGGAAGATGCAAAATTCAAGGAGGGGAAGGGGGAAGTTGGGAAGAGGAGAGCAAGGCCACAATCTGCTTTCAATCAGGGATGGTTAGTCGCAGTGCTGCATCTTTTGTTGGTTTTTGTTTCAGAAACTGGTCAGGAGTCTTTGTGTGGATTGTCTCAATTATCAGGGGACAAGAGCTTACTTAGCAGGTGGCCATCTGAAAAGTGGCTGATGTTTTTAAAAATACCTCTAACTCTTTTGTTCTCTGCCTGCTGCCATAACTTTGGTGTTTCTAGTTTTAACATCTGCTCTTCATCCAATTATTCATTTTGACTAAGTATTTTTAGGGAATGAAAGGGGCTTCCTTTCTGTGTTGTTACATAGCTGACTGCCATCTTCTCTATAAATCAGTTTCTTTTTTAAAAATAAATTAAAACCCAAACCCAGCAAACTTACAATCAGATTGGTGATTTTAAAACTGAAATAATAGAAGGTTTCTCTTTTGCTTTTCCTTGATTTTTTTTAAAGTACATGAAAAATATTCATAAAGAGTATTGATTCTAAAAAAGTAGTTATTTAAAAATCTCACAATGCATCCATATGATCGATGGAGTTAAAATTTTCAAATTATGAACAAGATCTTTCCAAGGAAGACAGTAATTTTTGTCTTGTGTTTGTAAAGTAAAGGAAAATGAAGTCTCTTATCGTTACTAGAACTGCCACCTTCCATCCAATGTTTTATGGTGATTCCCAAAACCCAATTTGCATACATATTTTATCTACTCATCCTGATTAAAATGAAGAAAAAAACCAAGTAAAATAGGAGAAAAAAAAACCAATATATGATTGTCCTGGAATAATGTTGGATTTTTAGATAGCAAGTAATTTCCTCTTAAAAGTTATCATTTATATTATTTCTTCATTGTGACCAGACAGGAGAATTCTGTGAAGATGGAACAAAGCTTGAAGTACCTCTGAATCCATCTACAGTAGCCAGAAGTGTTTCCAGCAGTTTTGTCAATATTTCTTTGGAATTGAAAGAGCCCGAGGAAACTCGGGAAAATGTTAAGTTTTAGAAATCAGTGGGATCTAAGAACAAATAAGGAGAGAAAAAGTAGATGATGAACTTAAAAGAAAGAATTATGTCAGTCTGGTTTTCAAGTTCAGTCTTATCTTTTCTTGTTCAAGTTTTTAAAAGGAGATAGGAAATGTTAATGAAGCTGCTGTATGCACAAAGATTCCATTTAATCCTCTGTCTCATTTTTTTTACACTGCTCTAGTGAGTGCTCCATCCTGTCATTTATTGTTTTCTGACAAAAAGAAATAGTGATTATGTAAGGTAATTAAAATCTTAACTGTGTGAAATATTTGTCCTCATTTTCATACAGGTGTCTTTCCATAAATTGTCCAAGTATATTGTCTCAGGTGAAATTCAAATTTGTAAATTAACTTCAGAGTTGTGATTTTTTTTAGCGGCTTGCAGAAGTCTGTATTCTTTTGGTTTATCCAGGATGCACACCCTCCGAACAAAAACATGGCCTGTGGCTCTTTTATATGAAATTTCTCCACGTTATACTGGTGGATGAAGTGCATTATTAGCTCCCCTCAGCAGAGAGGGATTGGCTGTTTCCTCCCATTCCATCTCATTCTGGGAAGGAGGTATTGGGAGTTTAATAGAAGAGACCTCTATCAGTAAGACTGTGGACAGAAGCATGAAGGGGGCTTTGGAACAATGATTTTACTGAGGCAAAATGTGGGGGAATTTACTTGGCCCTTGGAAATCCAAGGTAGGCTAGCAGACACTTACAGCTGAAGCAGGAAGCTGCACACCTGCTGTTGTGCCACACAAATGCATCAGGTGGTGATCGAAAATAACAAGTGGAGTTGTAAGACCTGTAAAGAGAGAACCATCATATAAATTGCAAAAGTATCTATTTCATAGTGTGCTATACTCTTTTGTTTTAATTGATACACAGGCAGTGGTACATTTTTCCAAGTCTTCAGGGAGGATAGCCTTGGATTTCAGAGCAGGGAAGTTTTTCTTTTATTCAGTCTACATTTATTTTGGCTTCTTTCCATCTTCTGACTCCCAGTCATACCTCTGTGGACCAAGAAGCCTGTGCAGCTCCATGCTTCAGACCACCATGTACTCTCTGAACTTGCCTTCTGCAGATGATGAAGAGGAAGAGGGGCTGGAAGGGTCACTTATAGTCAGCCTTTGACTTGAATGATTGTGATGTCTCCCTGGTGCCTGCATCCTGCAGTTAATCATAGCAGTATTTAGCTGATCTTGCTGCATTTTAAGTCTGAGAAAATAATGAAAGTGATTTCCATAGATGAAAGCTCAGGACCTGTGTTTTTGATCATGCAGCTTAATCCTTCATTTATGGAAGTTCTCTGAACTTTCTCTGACATGTTAACAATTTTCTTTTTTACCTGAGTTGCCAAGAAATTAATATTGATGCTTGAGTTGTCACACCACTGCTGTACAGACAACTGTCACTTCTTGTATATGAGAAATGATGGCTTTTTCATATGATTTCATAAAGTGTATTGATTCTTTTTGCTGCCAATTTTCTATTACAAGTTCTTTGCTAATTTTGACTTTCCTACTAGTCCTCTTGAACTTTTTTCCTTCATTGTTTTGCAAATACCTCCCTCCTGCTGGGTATCTCTTTCAATTTATTTTCCCTCAAACACTTTAACTTGCTTTTTTCACAAGACTCTCATTTTGTGACTTCCTGCCTATATTTCTGCCTCCTTTAGGACACTCTGGTTTATGATCAAAGAAACCTGTTCATAGGCTCCATGAAAGAAGAGACTGTGCATTTGTAGGTTTATTTTTATTAAATCATAGTGAATATTGTACCTTGAGGGAGGGCTTTATTACATTTAACTACTTAGCCAGGATTTATTAAAAATAAACAACATAGGAGTCAAGACATGCCAGATGGGATCTCAGTTTAAATTTTGCTTCAAAATATATACAGACTTATGAGTTATCTACTTGTAACTCCTCTGATTAATGCATCTTACATCAGCCTAGATTAGTTGCTCATTATTTTTTGGTTCAGAGACTCCAGCAGTCTTTGTATACCATGGATTTGAACAGGTTGAGTGTGGTGACTGAAGAGGAGTTTCCCTTTGCAAGGCACTTTTATGTGGGAACAATAATTAAAAATACCACATAGGAAAGAATCTACCTATGCCTTGTCCTCAGTCACAGTTAAGGCCATTACAGCATTTGTGGGAACTCTGCCATTTTTAGAAAGTTAGTATTTTGTCCTGAAGTTCTAAATAGGAAAACTCTAGCTTAAGGTCAATATTTGTGGGAGTTGAGGGACCTTTGCAGTGAAAGAATCTTTTTTTGGATCCTAATTCACTGATTATTTATACCGTAAGGAAAAAAACCCATGTTTTTCTCCTGATATTTTGAAGCATCCAAACCTTCAATTTAAACATTCAGTGGTTTGATTTTGTAGCACATTTATAGGAAAATAGAATATTTTGCTTTATAAGTGTAAAGGTTGCACTGAGCCAGGTTTTCATCTGTTGCATCAGGGTAACGCTAAACAAATTCTACTGATCCTAGTGCAACGACATGGGATTTTTTTGCTGGATTCTCACTGCATTTACAGAGATCAGACTCCAAATTTCTATTTTTTGAATGGACTTTAGGGAAAGTATTGCCAGAATTTGAAGGGTTTTTGCAATACACATGGGCTGTGTGTATATGACTTTTTTCCTTTACACGTGCATATGACAACATTTTAGAGAAAATAGTAGGGGAAAAAGTCCTTGACAGAAGTGACTTATAGGCAAAATACTTTAAAAAAAATGTCCTTTTTTCCTGCTAACAGTACATTGCTGATAAAGTTTAAATGAACATACTGGACAGCTATAGAAGAAATAGTCACAACTGTATTACATCAAAAACTGGAGCTCAGGAAAGCAAAAATCAAAGCCTGTGACAACTACATCAAGATCACCATCAGGCTTTGTCTGGCTGCTAAAAAGAGCTTACTCTTGATAAAGGGGGAAAAGGCAGGAGGAAACAAGGTTTTACGCTCATAACTCACATTCCATATCACATAACAGCTGCTCCAGGCTTTGTCTCATCCTTTAAATCTGTTCTTTACTGAGGAATGAAAGAAAGGAATGAGAAATCCAGAGAAGGAGGTGTGCAGTGCCTGCTCAGAGAATCTCTCTATGCTGACAGCTTGCTGTAAGGCCATTTAGACATCACCACTACCATCCAAAGAATAAAGAACACATCTGTGCACTGTGTGTGCCTTCCCCTTACCCCCTGCACACTTGTGCTCATTACAGCTCTTTCTTTAAACTGCTGGCTAGACAGCTGGCCATGCCTCAGAGGAGCGTGGGGTAAGGGAGAATATAAATTACTGTTCACTTTATGGCCAAGATAAACTCGAGCTGCAGGGTTATAGCTTGAACTGACACACAAAAAAGAGAACCTTGCAGGCCTCTGAACAGCAAAGGGAAGGAAAAGGAGAGTAACTGTATTTCAGCTAATCTAGCAGTGATGAAGGATGGGGAAAGGAAAAGACATGCAAAAAATAGATCTTCTCTAGGTTTAAAGAGAAGAGCTAGGTTAATACTTCTGCATTTGCACCTATAAATCTGTAATTTCAAATTAGTATTTTTTAAGAAGCTTTAGGCTTCCTTGTTTTATGTTATCACTGTATATTTTCAAAGAGGGCAAAGGATATGGTGTGATAATTTTCATATTATGCATTTTATTAAATGAGCCTTAATATATATGTACTTAAGTACATAAGTGCTTGGGTAACCTTCCCAGATGCACACTAAGTATATTGGTCTACTTGGACCTTCTGTGGTGGCTCCATGCCTCCCACATGTGATAGGCTGTAGCCTGCTATTTTTTTAGAAAGATTCAAGATACATCTGAGTGTGAAAGAGTTATTAAGAAATAAAGTATAATTTCACCCATGTTAATTTCTTGTTGACTTTACACAAGAAAAAACAAATAGCAGTTCCTACTTTCACAGAATCACAGAATGGGTTAGGTTGGACAGGACCACAGTGGATCATCTGTTCCAACTTGCCTGCTCAAACGCAGTCATCCGAGGGCATCCCAGGGACTGCATCTAGCCAAGTAAGGAATATCTCCAGTGAGGGAGAATCCACACATTCTCTGGGCACCCTGTGTCAGTGTGTGGTCATTTGCACGGTAAAAATATTCTTCCTCACGTTCAAGTGGAACTTCCTGCCTCTTGTCCTATTGCTGGGCACCACTGAAAAAAGCCTGGCTTCATCTTATTGACACCTTCAGATACTCATAGATATTGGCAGTGTCTTTTTTTGAGGCTGAACAGGCCCAGCTCCCTCAGCCTTTCCATTTATAAAAGAAATAATCCAGTCTCTTAATCTCACTGTTCGACCCACTCCAGGAACTCTGCGTCTCTCATGAACTGAGAAGTCCTTCACTGGACACAGCATTCCAGGTAATGCTTCACTNTCTCTGGGCACCCTGTGTCAGTGTGTGGTCATTTGCACGGTAAAAATATTCTTCCTCACGTTCAAGTGGAACTTCCTGCCTCTTGTCCTATTGCTGGGCACCACTGAAAAAAGCCTGGCTTCATCTTATTGACACCTTCAGATACTCATAGATATTGGCAGTGTCTTTTTTTGAGGCTGAACAGGCCCAGCTCCCTCAGCCTTTCCATTTATAAAAGAAATAATCCAGTCTCTTAATCTCACTGTTCGACCCACTCCAGGAACTCTGCGTCTCTCATGAACTGAGAAGTCCTTCACTGGACACAGCATTCCAGGTAATGCTTCACTGGGGGCTGAGCAGAGGGGCAGGATCTGCTTTGATCTGTCAATTCTTTTCCTTATGCACTCCTGAGCACCACTGGCCCTGGCCACAGGGGCACTGCTGGCTCAGTTTGCTGTCCACCAGGACCCCCAGCTCCTTCTCCACAGAGCTGCTTCCCAGCAGGTGACCCCCAGCCTGTGCTGGTGCCTGGGGTTGCTCCTCCCCAGATGCAGGACTCTGCATGTGCCTCTGCTGAATTTCAGAAGGTTCCCCTCTGCCCATCTCTCCAGCCTGTTGAGGTCCTTCTGAAGGGCTGCAGCCCTCTGGGGTATCGGCCACTCCTCCCAGCCTTGTGTTGTCAGGGAAATTGCTGAGGAGGCCTCTGCCCCTTCACCCAAGTCATTGATGGGTAAGTTAAACAAGACTGGGCCTGCTACTGAACCTTGGGAGGCACCACCACAGACAGGCCTCCAGCTAGAGCCTGTGCCACTGATTATGAGTCTGGGATCTGCTGTTCAGCCAGTTCTCAATCCACCTCCCTGTCCACTCATCCATCCTGAGTTTTCCTGTGAGGACATTGTTAGAGACAGTTTCCAGGTGGACAAGATCTGATGCTCTCCCTTCATCCACACAGGCAGTTGTTTTGTTGTGGAAGGCAATCGGGTTGGTCAAGCATGATTTGCCTTTAGTGAATCCATGCTGACTATTCCTGATTACCATGAGCCCATATTATCCCTAGTTTTCCTTTGTTTATGGATGTATTTGAAGACACTTATATTGTTATCCTTGACATCCTTGGCCAGATTTAATCCCAGATGGGCCTTCGACTTCCTCATTTATACTTACTCTGGCAAGTAAGTATCTCTATATTCATTTCAAGTGGCCTAACACTGCTTCCATCTCCTGTGTACTTTCTGCTCAAACTGGAGTTACAATAGGGTTTCTTGATTCATCTATGTGGGTATCTTGCCTTCTTTTCCTAGTTTCTTGCTCACTTGGAAGCATGGTTCTTGAGCCTGGAGGAAGTGACCCTTGAATACCAACCAACTCTCCGGGAAACCCCCTTTCTTCAAGATCTATTAACCTGTGGTTCTTCCAAGAAGATCCCTGAAGAGACTGAAGTCAGCTCTTCAGCCTCAAACAATCCACAATCTCATGTTCTCTACAACAAGGCTGCCCCGAACCATCACATCTACAGCAAGGCTTTCCCTCTTTCTTTGTATAAGTTCCAGCAGCACATGATCCTTGAGTCCTTGAGGGATCCTCCACTGCCTGTGTCAGGAAGTTGTCACTGCTTTCCAGGAAAATCCTGGACTGCTTGTGATTCACTGTGTTGCTTCTCCAGCAGATATTAGGGTAGTTACAGTCCCCCATGATGAGTGGTATTTGAGCAGATTTGTTTAATTTTGCATCCAGTACTGGATAGGTTATTTGGAGAACACAGGATTTGTTTGGATGACAGCATGGATTTATGCTCCAGCCTGTAATACCAGGTGCCAGATATTCAGATAGTTATACATAAAAACTCCAATCCATTACCTCACATGACTGTAAGTATTCCCTGGGAGTGCCATATGGTTTGTGCAACAAAGAGAACCTGAGATGTGTACAGTTTGGCCCCTTCCCTCAGGAAATTGCTCCAGTGCTAGAAGACCAACAAAATAAGTACTGGGCAGACTTGTTTTCAAAAACCTGTGGACTGTAGCACAGTGTGTGGTGTGTAATACTGTTCTGCTGCAAGAAAACATAAAGCATGAAACTTTTTCTTTCAGCCAGAAACCCTGGGACCTGTGGGAGACCACAGTCTAAATCAAGAATCAAAACATTTCCCCAGCACAGCTGAGAATTGAAAAGAAGTGCTTGTATTTTGCTGGCAAATATACAAACGGAGGATGACTTCTAAATGTTTAAAAGCTCCTCAGACCAACTTTGTGACTTTTCTAGGTGAAAAAAATTATGTCAGATTTGTCATGCTTTTGTGGAGGTCTGACAGGTCGGAAAGAAAACTTTTAAGAAAAGTAATTATTTGCTGTATACTAACAATGTGATGAAGGTCACTTAAATGTGATTATATTGTATGAATAAAATGTCAGAAAGTGAGGCAAAATATTTTATGCAATTTATTTTAATACAAATTCTACAAAGACAAGCCATAACAATCAACACTACACACTTCAACAAACAAACAAACAAACAAACTATACCAAGATTAGTTACTGAGTTTAAGACAACCCTTCTGATTTCAGTTCAAATGTCATAGTACTATGTCATGGTTATAGGAGAAAAAGTGCCAGAGATGTAACCAAACTGCATATTCTGCACTCATCTACATTATTCCTGGCAAACTGCTAATGGTGGGTTGTCTGCAGCAGCTGTCCAGTGCACACCCCATCCCCCAGGCTATGAGCCGGGTGTTAAATGAGATAAGGAAAAAGACACAGCCCTGTGAGGCACGATAATGTTTCTTTTCCTTCACACTAATGATTCAGCCCTGGCAACTCACTCTGGGGAAACAGCAGCACAGTCCCACCCATCCTGAGGGGGCCGTCTCTGCTGATGGGCCACAGTGACCTCAGTGGCACCAGCAGAACCGACAGCTGCAGTGACCATCAAGGACTCCAGAAACTTCTTATGATTCGTGGGACTACACCATCCCCTTTTGAAGCTCCCCTGCCCGAGGCAGGTACTGAAGAATACTGCCTGGATTTCGAGGGTATATAATCCTGGAGTTTGGGAACTTAAACACCATCACCACTAGTCATCCAGAGGATGACCTGAACTTCCACAGGACCATTACTTTTGACAAGACGGTGAACATTACTTCAACAGCACTGCAACCATTTCTTAATTGGACTGTGACCACCACCCTGACCAATAGGGGCCAGGTTATACTCTGATTTTGTGTTTTTAAACAAGTTTTTATGTATCATCGTATTTATTGTAACTTTTAAATTAAATTGTAATTTTTCTCTAACTTGAAATGTCTTGCAAAATATTTGTGTGGGGTTAATTTCTCCCACTGGTTTACTTTCAAACCAACACACACTAGTACTTCAAATAAGTTCAGGTAAGGTTCAGATGTTGAAATATTCTTCCTACCGAAACCTACCCAACAAAGCTGTTAAAAACATTGAGACTGAGCTGTGAAAACTGTTTTTACTGAGCCAGGTGTTGAAAACTTCTGGCCTTATAATATGGTCTTCTCTAGATGAGATGCAGATTGTGTCACCCTCTAGTTTTCTGGATGTTTGAGTCATGTTAGTTACATTCAGGTTCTGGACCACCTATTTTGTAGTGCTGAAAATGCTGATTTCTAATAATATCTAAGGAAAATGTGGAAAGGATTGCATTCAAAGAATTTGAGTTTGATTTGAGCTCAAAACATCTTGGACCCAAAGCTCACTGGAACCTTCCTGAAAGGCTCTGGGTCATCACTGCTGGTGTGTGCTCCTTCCAGCAGCATAGGAAAGGGTGGTGTGCACTGCACCATCACCTTGTGGTCAGGAGGTTGTGTCCCTGACCAGGGGACCAGCGTCCCTGCTTGTGGTGTCTATCACTAGACTAGTGTCCATCATGCTTGAGGTGTTGAGCTTCTGCAGGCAGAGTGGTGAAAAAAATTCAGAGCTGCCAGACAGACCCCTTTTTTGTCATATTGCTAAAGAAAGAAAATTTGTATTTTACAGAGGACTTGTCCATTCCCTTCTTAAAGGAAATTGGTTATGGTACTAACCCTATATTTTTTATATAGGGTAGATTAAATGCAAGTGCAAATTACCTGTCACCTTCATAATTATTATATTCTATAGGAATAGAATTTTATGTCCAGAGATTTCTCAGAGTCGGGTGTAATGTCCTAAACCATCTCCTAAACTGGGCACTAACACTGATATATACAGTGTTACAGTGGACATAAAAGCCAAGTACTGTAATCTGTTCCCAACCCACAATAATACAGTATTCATGCATCCTTTTTGCTGTCTGTCATGAATCATGATTGTTGACAAATACTGGTGAAAGGCTTCACAATCCTTCATACAAGCAGTTAGATATTTCCTTTGTGGGGTTATTTATCTGTAAGCCAATTGGGTAATTAGCCCTCTGTGGCCATGAACACTTCTGATCTTCAAGAGGCATCTATGAAAAATGTTTTGCATTAAAAGAAGAAAAATACACAGATTTTCCATAACTCCTGGGCTCTCCTATTAGATTATTTTCATTATAAACAAGCAGTAATTCCTACCTGGAATTCACTCTAAGTCCTATACAAGAAACAGTTATTAAATAGATTAAATTTAGTGGTTTTATAGTCAAGAAGTACTTCAAAACAAATGTTGATAACATTCTAATACTAACTCTGCTTTGGAGATAGGCTTCAAATTACTAAATTGAGCTTCTGATCAATAAACAAAAAAATAGATTTTTCTGTTAAATTATTAACATGAGGAATTACATCAGGAAATGTAAAATACTGTAACATATTAATACTGTGAATTATTTTGCACAAAAAATATAGAACAATTCCTCAATGGAATTTGAATTTATGTTGTGATTTATTCTGCTAAAGATTAGATTCATTCAAGGAAGCTTTTAGCAGCTTGATTATTTCAACGTCTAAACCAAGGCAGTAGCTTTTTGAAGACAACATTGCAATCTAAAGGATATAGTAACAGGTAGTCTTGTGATTAAAAGATACAGACTATTGCCTTAAAAAAAACCCAAATCCTCCAATATTTAATTTCTTTGGAAGTCAGACATTTTCTGGGAAGCCTGTCATGTGATAATATGTTTTCAAGATAAGTTGGCTTTACAAAGACTCTGGAGAGTCATGGACCTATTTTCTCACGAAAACACTTCCTGTGACACTAAGTAAGGGATGAAAGTATATCAGAGGTCAGATGTGATCCCAAATTTTCTAAATATTATTTCTCTCATCAGTGCTCCATATATTATTCCTACAGTTGCTCTCTTTTTCACACTTAATCTCCATTCTTTCACAATTGCATCCTATTACTCTTTGTTTTTCCCCACTTATGCTCTTTAGGTTTAGTTGTGTTTCCGAGTTGAATGTCATTCTCTTCACTCATTTACTTTCTTAATTGTATAAGAAACTCTAAAGTTATGGCCTTTGTTTTAAATTTATTTTTATTTATTGAGTTTAATTTACTGGATAAAGTCAGAGGATGACCAAACAAGTGTTGATATTGTAAAGTGTAGACCAGTTGAAAATCAAAGCATTGCTCCTAATTTTGGATTCCAATCTTCCTGCACCTATACTAAGTTTATTTTGAGTATTTTGAGATTATTTCTGATGACCTTACATTTTCCATCATCTCATATTTATTTTGTGTATGTAGAAATTATTTGATTGGTTTTGATAACAATGCATTTTTGGCAATAACTTTCAGTAACATTTACAGAACAGAGTAAGAGAACTTTAATAAGAAGTGAGGTTATCCAAAGGCTAGCATCATTAAACTAAACAGACATTGTTTTCTATTTTAATGTATTAATTTTAGTCTATTTCATAGGATATGGATATGCAGCTCACCAGGCTCACTATGTAAATCTCCATTTTTTCCTGTCTGACACACCTCGTGAGACAGCATAGATATTTCTTGTTATGTGTGTGAAGATATGCAAATTTTACAGGTGCCGAAAAGTGCTTTGTAGCCTTGATTTCATGCTTGAGATATTTTGGTTTGTGAAATTTCTTTCCCAGGTGATTTGCTGTAAACAAAAACAGATGTTTTGTTAACTATATCTATGTTATTAATCCTTTTTAGAGGAGAGACTTCTTCACGGCCCTCTGGCTTGACCAATGAAGTTGAAGAAGTGTTAACTTTGCCATCCAATCATACTAGTCTCTGTAAACAGTATATAAAGAAATCACATTTTGAATAAATCTCTCTCTCTAGCATTCTGATAATTCACAGAGTCAGTGTGTTTTATTTCGTGTCCCATAATGACATGCTTCCCCCCATAAATGGTAATGATGGAGAAAAGAATGGTCTCAATGAAAAAACACACCTGTACAGCAATGCATGTTATTTTTCAAATAGAAGCTCAGTCTTTCAAAGTAAGAAAGTGTGTGGTCTCTGAAATCCATCCTAGATGAAACCGTGCATAGCCATAGCTGAAGTACATCAATCAATTCCTTGCTGGTTTTTCTTTGAAAATGAAATAAAATAGCAAATACACAGAGTGTAGATCAAATTGCTGGAAGCATGGAGGTAGATCAATTACTCACCATTTATTACAAAATAGAATAGCTCAACAATTCATAAATAAAATGTAAGATAAATACCTAAACTATGACTATTAGACATAGATTTATTTCTGTCTTTATTACATTTTGCTTTTAGCAGAGACTTTTAAAAGAAAGAGGATTTTTTAATGTTAAAAATTTATTGGGGAAAAAAATGTCTATTTCCTTTTTGGTTATATTGTGTATCTGATTTGACTCTTCCATAAAATTCCTATGGAATAATGGAAATTTTACACACTGAATCACACAAATATTTTCAAAGCCACTTCTGTGTGAAATACCATGCTCTGTGGTTCTGATGAGACACTTAGAAGAATTGTGGCCACACTTTAAATCTCTATCTTGAAGGAAGATAACAGTAAAAGTTAAAAAAATTATCATTATTTAGAACAACCGGCTGTAGCAATGCTCTTATGTATTTCTACTTTGCTGCAAGACTGGAAAAATGGAAATCACTGTTTCTTAAAAAAAGGAAATATTTGTCCCAGTACTCCAAGGGAAAATTAATGCATGGCTTATTTGTAAACAGAGTGAGATTATTTCACAGACCATTGTCTGTTGATAGATCATCTACCAGAGCATGAGCTGCTGCTAAGTTCCTCTGGCTGGAGAAAAATAGGGATGTACTGTGATTTTACTCAGGCAAGAGGAAATTGAGCCCAGCTTTTTCTAAGGATTTTGCTTTCTGGATATAAGTTTTGGAAAATCTGGTTGTTTCCTGTTGCTTTCCATATAAGAGTTTTTACTGTGGATCATGTAGGAGAGGAACACTGTAACTCTTAAAGCAAAATTTTCATTCCACTTTGGTGGTCCCTTTCCTGAGGGATTAAAGTGTCAGAATGCAAGGAAAGAATCCTAAACTTTTGCTGCCTAGAAGGATTGCAAAGAAGTTCTTTGTGGCAGGCAAGCTTAAGTGAAAAGTGCCTGTTTAGAGTCAGGCAGCAAGCAGGAAGGGCCATGATGCCTCTGCTGGACATCAGAGCACATAGTGCTGCGTAGAGTCTGCTGGGAGGCAGGCATGATCCTAGGGCTACTGTAGATATGCCGAGGACATTTCCAGGTCCTGGACCAGAAAAAATGAGTCTGAAAGCCATTTTCCTCCTTTGGCTGCAAGCTCTACCTTGCCTCCCCTACAAGTCATGGTTGCAGAGGAGATCTGAAGTAACAACAGCCAGCTTTAACCGACTGCACAGATTGAACGGGTTTGCACATAAATTCCTCTCTAGTTGAAGTGCAGAAGGCAGGATGCCATGCATGAGGAAGTACCAAAACAAACAACATACACAAATTCCTAATATGGGGATCTGCAAATGCAGATTAAGTTTCTCTGACTTTGCTGGACCACATTTATCTGTCCAGTTCTTCCATTTTGTCATTTAATCTGGAATTTAACCAATTTGTATATAGTATCATGGCTCAAAGGTAAAGCAGAATTTTAAAGCAATCAATCTGGCCATTAAGGACTCTAAATAATAGAAGAATAGGAAAAAAACCTAAGTAACAGAGATTAAAGATTTTCTGAAGTCTTTTTGAATAGACTGGATTATTATCTACAAAAGTGTTTTGAACAGAATTGCAGATACATATTCTTCACAGATTTCAATGTTTCCTGAAATTATAACCTCTCCCATTATCAGAACATAAAGAAATGCTATATTGGTTGATATCAGGATTGGTTTTTCAGTGCTGATCTGAAATCTCTAGTAGAACACAAGTGAACAATAGGCAATGACATGCAAGTGGACACCTCTGCAATCATATGCAAGTGGACAGTTCTCCTTATGCTGCATTTTCTGCTTCTCCTGGGGTTGAAAAAAAGACAGCAAAACCTGTCAGATAAGCACAGTGATGTTGTTTGCAACAACAGTCATACACAAAAGTAAATAATAAGCTTTGAAGAACAGTTATGACCTTATTTCTCAAATTTGTTTTCCACAATTTAAGATCAAGTTTTCAAATATCAAATAATTGAGCTGTAAAGGGGACAGGTGATTGACAAATCTAGAAACTCTATTTGTATTCCAGTGAGTTTCCCAGTGAGTCATTACAGTTTTTCAGAGGCTGTGATGCCAGGCAAAGTCTCATGTGGAAATAAGACTTTTTAAAAAATACACTTGTTAAGAATTTCCTCCTCATATCAAATACATGCCTCAGTGGATGTCACAATCTTTAAGCGGTTACTTACTGCTCAGACTGTGTAGAATGCATGGCTTGGGAATGTACTCACTCTGCTGAACTGTGAATCAAAGGGCAAAAGGCAAGAGTGAGTTTCTAGGGTGAAGACTCAACTGCTGGATGACAATAAAGATGGTGTTAGATACAGACTCACAGCACCAGCCTTACATCTTAAACAGATCTTTGTCAGACACAAGGTCACACAGTCCCCACAGTAATAATAAAGCAGCATGCCTTCTGTTTTTTACACACTTCTCTCTTTGAAGAACTGTTTTTAGAAGTCAAGCCTTCTGACAGATTTGACAAATTGTTATTACTGTGTGTCCAGCACAAACAGTTATCAAAATACTCAGAAAGCAGAAAAAAATCTATTCAAAAACACAGAGGTGCTTTCAGATCCAGTCAAGTGAGATTAGTCAGTTTAGTGCGGCTTCATGGCTGCAGTCATTAATTGAGAGCCAAGGGAGATATATTCTACAGAGAGCAGAGCATTTTACAGCATATCTTGGGTAAAATATCGCCTGGTCAGTATTAACTCCCAAGCCTTGTTAAACAGCATAATTGAAAGAAAAATGTCACATAATTTTGCTCCTAAATAATTGATGGCGGCTGAGCACTAGACAAAAGGCCTGGTTGTCCCTCCCCTCTTTAAGGTTCTCTAGGCCATGTCTGAAAAAACCTGCCATCAGTCAGTGGAATTTATGGCAATGTAAAAATATTGTAGCTGATCAGAGAAACAATCTTTTGTTTACTACACTATTTCTAGTCTTTTGAGTTTTTGTACCTGTTTTCTTTTGCTGAATACACAGATATATTCAAGAGAGTTTAGTAAAATACCTTAAAATATAAAAACACTGCTGGCTTGTTTCTTGTGCTTAAAGAAGCCTATGACCTAAAGAAATCTGGGATCAAGTTTTCCATTTGCTAACAGAAGGGAAAACTCACAAAATCAGATTAAAAGTTAAAAATTAAAAAAAAAAAAATTCTCGTATGAAAAACGGACTTTAGAAAGAGAGATTATAAATAGTTCCTCTTCTTTTACAAAGGATTTTGGAAGCAATTAATTTACCTACTTGGAAATAGATTTTTCTAATCCTAGGAGGAGCATTCTAATATTTTGCATTCACAAAGAACTTATACACAGTATGCAATTCCTATATAGTTGTGAAATTTTGCATAATTCGAGTGACACTTCTTATCCATTTTCATCTTTTTCTTTCCTGTGAATTGCAGCTGTTACATCCATGTAGTTTCCATAGTAACACTCAATTTTGGACTTTACTAAAGGGTGGGAATGAGTAGCTTGAAAATGATTGACCGGGAAATGGGTTCAAAATGAAAAATTACAGAACATTTAGGGTCTATTAGGGGGGAAAAAAATACAAACCCCACACAACTGAAAAACCTTGAACCCTTTCCAGCCCCTTACAGTGTTTCCACCTAGCCTCCCAAAACTACTCCAAACAGCAGTTCTGAATACATAAAACATTAACACTGTTACCTAAGATTTGGCAATTTGATGAGACGGTGGTTTCTGCTGTGAAAATTATGGCACTGTAACTTTGTACTAAATTTTCACTATAAAGAGTTCTGTAATTTTTGCAATCATTCTACTTTCTCTTAGGAAGTGATCTTGCCTCAGCAACATGTGTGTGTGCTGGAGTCACATGTGATAGCATTGAGGTGGTCTGGACAGGCACTAGAGTATGATCTCAGCACCATAAGGTTTAATAAAAATCACATGGCAGTTGCAAGGGAAAAAAGTTCATAAATTACAAGAACGTTTCCCCCCTATCTGCCCCAGAGTCAATGTTAAGGACCATCTATGTTTTAAAGCTGTGCCTGTATATATTTAGCTAAAGCTCAAAAGAATAATGGGAGTAGGAACTAGTGGAAACATAAAGAGCCTGGAAGACAGAGAGTCTACCATGACTGCTGCACAAACCCGCCCCATGGAGTGAATACTCTCTAGAAATAACTGTTGCTAATAACTTCAAAGGGAGGGAAAATAGAAGAGAGAGCAGATATTTGGTGGTTTAGCAGCTAAAACTTTGAACCTTTCACCTCTGTATCCATGATGAAAGCCCAGCTTGAAGTTCTCAGAAAAAGTATTTTCTACTTCAAAATGGAAAGACCTTACCATACATAATTGGAAGTGATTTAGGATAAGGAGTTAAAGTAGTAGTTTTATGGGATCATGACCTTTTAACTTCCACATTTTGTCATGGTGCTTTTTTACAGCCGGTGACATTTAGTCCAGGGAATAATTTGTCTTGACATGTTTTTGTTTTGCTTTGTGTTCAGGTTTTGTAGCAGCGTTTGATTTTGCAGCAGTGGCACATAGATACTTCTTAAAAGTGTCTAGATGCCCTAAACTGGATTAGAAAACTTATTAGAAGGTTGACTATCTGTCTCATCTTCTGATTTATTGTACTACATGATTCGGAATGCAAGTTCATATCTAAAATCAGCATTTCAAAGGCATGATTGGAATTCCATGGAAAGAAACCAGACTAAACAGAGAAGACAGACCTAATGAATGCCTGCCTGGTGGGGGTGGACCCTCTAGCTGTTCCAGGCCACTATAAGTCTTAATTTCATACAATCACAGTAGATACCTATTACAAGACTAAAGCAAGTCATGGGATTGAGCCTAAAGAAGAGCCTTTATTTCCAGCTGTTATCCCTTTTGTGATTCAGTTGTTGCTGTATGACTAGGCCTTGTCTTAAGTTGTGCAGTTCTCTCACAGCTGGGTTTCTATGCAAGCCATGAAGACACTTGGCAACTCTGTGTGTCTGCAAGTGTGAGCAGGACTGGAGTTCAGTTAACGACGCCGTCATTGAAGTCTTCACCAGAACAGGCTTTCTGTTATATGTAAAAGTTAACAAAAATATTTATGCATGCATGCATACATCTGTAAATAAAGGAGGATTTAATTATTTGAAAGATATTTCAGCTTATCCTGATATGACTTTACTAGCCTTTTTCAGAAATATTGTGATGAGAAAAGCAGAAACATCTTAAAAAACAACTGAGCAGAAGTTTACCCTTGTGAATCATGACAACTGAGGGAAAGCAGGAGAAGGAAAAAGAAAACCAACCCAAACCCAGAAGAAAAGTGAAATACAACAAGATTATGAGTGAAAGAGTTAAGTGTTTTGCTTCATGCAGCTTGGCAAATGGAAGAACACAAATCACTGCAAAGGAAAAAACACTCTTGGAAATCTCTGGAGACCGGCTTCACATGGCTAATTTACAACTACATGCCGCATCTGTCACTTTTACAAATCAATGAGAATGCCTACCCTCCAACAGCACAGGTTCACTGGTAAAGGTTGCTGGTGTCAGCCATACAGATGAGACCTTTCAGGATGTCAGAAAAGAATGTCGGTGACGCACATTAACACCCACACGCTCCTTTATGTCACTTCCAATTTACTTTATCTTAAATTGTCAGCTAGCAGAGCTCACTCTGATATTAATAACTGGAGGTTTGGATCCAAGCTAGGAAAAATAAACCCTGCTGATAGCTCCATGAGACATCTGGCTTGCTCTAAGGAAGGCCAAAAGTAAAGACAGCTCTTAGTCCTTCTTAGTACAATCTGCAATATTCAGAAAGGAAAAGGATGGTATGACTTACAGATGGTCCATGTGTAGTATACAGAGAAACACTTGCATTTTGTCACTTTTTAAAGATGTTGTTCAACAGGAGAGTGATTCAATTCTTTTACAGTACTGGAATACAAAAAAAAAGTTAAAGCTACATACTGATATAAAAGTATTCCCATGAGCTAGAAGTAGTTTCCCCATCCCCGAGTTTATATTTCCCCATGGTATTACTAGGCATTTAATCCTCTTTCTCACTCTTTTTCCAGTCTTGTTGGAGAGATTTAATGGTCTTGGTTCACTTTTTGAATTCAGAGTGTGTAAGCTGAGATGAGGGACATGATGATGGAAATATTATTTGGGTAAATCAACAATGCCAAACTTGTCTCAGACCAGCTTGCAGGCAGACACCCAAAGCACATGTCGTCATTGCTCTTTAAAAGTACAGGACAGGATCCCCAGCCGGCTGCTGGGGAGAAGTGCTGACCCAGCTAGCCCCCACAAGTGTACTTTGCCAGGGTTACTGTGGGACACTGAAGCTTTCCATTAAGGGAAATCACAGAGGACCTTGTAGCCCTCCCCATGGTTAATTGCAACTCTCTTCTTTCATTTACTTAACCAGGCGAATAAAACCCTAACTTTTCTTTCTGTCTCCCTTGCCTAAGGAGGGAGAGACATTTATCTACAATTTTGACTGAATCTGCACATGAGGACCTTGCTTTTGCAGACAAAACTTTAGTATGTTCATTGGAAGGCTAAGAAAAGAATATGTTCCCATTTGGATGATTTTTAAATCTGCTTATCAAGGAATTTGTAGGACACACTCCCTATTTGTAATTTTATTTACTGCATATGTACTGCTTTGGTCATATTATTTTCAAGATAAAACATCCTAGAAAAATTTTTCTTTTTCCATCAGATCATTTCCCTGTCTCTAGTGTTATCTGCAAGTTCTGTCATCTATCTCATTGTCTTCTTTTCCTGGTTATTTATACATATACAAAATGCATATATGTCAGTAACAACCTCATGCCATCCTCTACCTCAACAAAAATACGTGTTTATTCTACTTTTTATTTTCTGGT
Source organism: Cisticola juncidis (assembly GCA_013400215.1). Lineage (NCBI taxonomy): Eukaryota > Metazoa > Chordata > Aves > Passeriformes > Cisticolidae > Cisticola > Cisticola juncidis. Next base: position 317,202 of record VXBR01005785.1, on the reverse strand, counting down.
TTTGATATATTTTTATTTCCTGGTTCCAACAATTTCAGAACCAACCTTTGACAAGGAGCAAGGCTGAAAGCTTATCTGAAAGTTTAACTACATAACATTAGCCAGCTCATGCTTATCCATATGTTTTAGGTGATTTATTCCAATAAATCTAGTGTCTACATTAGTGATGATTTCCAGCTACAAATGTAATAAATAAATAAATAATAAAACTTTATTTTATAAATAAAAATTATAAATAATAAAACTTTATTTCCAAGTTTGTCATATTGATCAAAGACTCTTTTTTTTTGTTTTTTTTTTTTTGTTTGTTTGTTTTTTTGGTTTTTTGGTTTTTTTCCTCAGCTTCCTGGAAACAAATTTCAGTGGGTCAAGTTTGACTTTCAAGTACATAATTTTCAGGACTAACCTTGAAGCACCTTTAAGATTGATGCCATGCTTATCATCCCTTTTTTCTCTAAAAGGTACCTTAAATACATTTGACTCATCAGTAGCACCCTTGGATTACAATGTAGGTATAACCTCAGTAGCAATAAAATTAACAAATGTATGCATGGATGGCAAAAAAGATTCAACTATCTGCCATCTTTGAAATGTTGAGACAAATAGGAGACTCATCCATGTCCTGGGGTGCATCAGGCCCAGCACCTTCAGCTGGGTAAGGGAGAGGATTTCCCACTCTGCTCTGTACTGGGGCAGGTGCTGATCTCTTCTCCTTGGTGGTCAGGACATGATGGAATGTTGTGTCAGGGGAGGTTCAGGTTGGATATTAGAAAAATATTCTTTCCCCAGAGGGTGTTTAAACGGGCAGTGGAACAGGCTCCTCAGGGGAGTGGTCACAGCACCAGCCTGACAGAGCTCAAAAAGTGTTTGGACAGTGCTCTCAGGGACATGGTGTGACTTCTGAGGCTGGTACAGTGTCAGGTAAGGAGCTTGGGTCTCTTCTGACTCACTTTATTCTGTGATTCTGTGATTCTTCTGTGATTCTGTGACTAATTACATGTCTACAGAGGAAGTTGTGACACTTACTCAGACTCTTAAGCTTTCTGTAAGAACTGTCTCTATTCTTGCATTTCTCCTTAGATGAAGGAGTTTTGCATGGGAAATAATAAGTGATCTAGCTGTCAATCACCTAAAGACACACATTTCACTAATCTATGTCAAGTGTTAGATAAGGAGAGAAAATAAGCAGTAAATACATAAGGCAGGGACTCCCCAAAATAAGGATGTTGCAGAGGTGATTTACAGATTGCAGTGAAAATGTTGCCACTGGATTTACCTTGATTTGTCTATTAGGCTGGAGCAGTCACACTTCTTGATGTGATAACAAAACAGAACAACCATTGTAGAATTGTTGTTATTGTTGGCAACAAAACACAATATAGCTCTCACCTTGCAAAGCAAAACATTTTCTCTGAGTGGTTTGTAAAGTATACAATGGGATGTTAATGAAAATACATACAGCTGTGAAGGACATCTCTGGACTTTCACATTTTGAAACTGAAGGCAAGAAGTCAAGCAGTCATTTCTGCTCTCAAACTGCAGTGGAATCTTCATGTTCATAATGGGACTTGACAGACACAGGCTACAGAAGAAGGTAGAACCTGCTCTTGTTTAGAATAGATTTCTGGGATTCCTCTTGACATAGCAATATGTCATCCCAGATTTAAAGTTTGGTCCTTTCCTCAGGATTTTCAGCACTGACAGTTATTCTGTGGTAATAACTAAAGCAATTGGAATAACAAGAATTAAGAATGGTTATTTTACTAATAATGCTTTATGATGACTATGTACACTGCATAGTGACTGCTGAACATTTTGGCTGTATTTTAATTTAAACTCTCGGGAATTTTAAGCTTAATAGAAACACATGAGATACTGGCAGAAATAAATAGCACATAGGTACAATAGAAAAGACACAGTTCCTGTTGCTCTGTGTAGGTAGAAACTAGTGTTGCTTAATTAGATGAGACTGCTGTTTTTATTTATCACCAGTGATTTCAAGACATACAATATGGTATGTATGCTGTGCAAGATACACAGCTAGATACATTTGCTTGGCAGCTTTAGTGACCTATGCTCAGCTTTTACTCAGTTGCTCCTTGTGAACCACTGTCAATTGTTCAGGCCAAGCTGATAATCTTAAATCATGTCTTACTGGCTTTGGTTCAAGTCTGTAAAAAACATGCTTCTTACCTGTGGCTAAAATGCAGAATCTGTTCAAAATTTTTTCTTCTGTTGCACTTATATTAATTAAAATATGTTTGAGATAACACATAGCTAAAAATATTTTATCTCACAGGAAAGCGATACATCTGGTGAAATCATACTGAACTACATTCTCACAGAGGAAACAAACACTGAATGTAACATAGAGACATTCAATGAAGTTCAGAGATAAGTGCATAAGATCATTTTTAGCTATTTCCCTATCTTTATCAAGGAGATGCTGTGCACAGGAGTGATCCTCATATACCATATAGAAACCCATAAGTTTCCTGAATTGTCAATAAGTGCAAAACTCTGAAACCACAGCAACAGCTGTTAAGGCATGTAGAATTTTTGTTTGATACCCATGGGTTTACACGGCAAAACTGTCCATGTATTTTTTTCAAATTGGCACCTCAAGGACTAAAACTATTCTAAATACCTCATATAAAACAAAATACTTTCTTGTTCTGGATAATTACCTTAGGCCAAAATAATCTGTCCTTCAGCCCATAAAAATAAAAACAAAAAATTAAAAACTAAAATTTAGAAATGTTCTATTTAGACACAAAATGTTTTGGTCAACAATAACAGGGTTAAAATTACAATACTTCTGTTTTATATATTTAGATTAAAGAAGTATATGTTTTTTAAATTAAGTCATAAGAAGAATAAGCATTGTCTATATTTCTCAGATCTCTTGTCCAGAAAGAGTTTAACTTTATTATTTTAGATCCAGTTCTTGCTATTCTATTTTTTTTTCCTGAATCCAAAGTGTTCCAAGAGTTATTTTTCTGTTGTTGTTTTGGGGGTTTTGTTTGTTCGTCTGTTTTTAAATTTCTTTCTCCTTCCTTTGTAGTCTTTTTGTGTTCTCTAGAAAATATAGGCAGTTAAATAATACAAATTTTATCTCCACATCATTTCTGCTCAGCATGATGCCACAGAAGAAAAAGGAAGGAATAATAGACATTGGTCAAGGAGCTAAAGGCTGAACTCGGTACATAAGCAAACAGTACTTTCACATGACTGTGGGAAGAGTAAGCAGCTATCACTGATCATTTATATGACTCATATCCATTTGAAAGCTTACTTTAATATTATATTAATATTTAATAACTATAATTTTCTGCAAATTTTCAGATTGTGCTCTAGATAAAGAATTTTTTGCTTTCTACATATATAATAATTTTTCATTTATTGACACAGAAATCTATAACAGGAAAGTGAGAATGCACTGAAATTCAAAGAAATATTTGAACAAATAATATAAGAATTGAACACCCTTTGTCCCCACTCCTCAGAGGCTGGAGTAGAAACTGCCCAGAAGGGATCTACACTCTTCAGTTGTTCAGGGTGCTGTGGAGGAGAACAGGTACGGATTGGCAAGCTCTGGCAGAAAAGATGCTGGCCAGAAACCATATGCTCTTCAAGCATTCTAAGCACACTGGCAAGATTCCTGAAGTAGCATATCAGAGCAAAATATACTCAAAGCCAAAATTTAAACTTGAGAAATTCATTCAACTGCTCTTACTATTCATGCTCGAGAAGATGGTCTTCTTGATTAGATCTTCATGCATGTGAAATTACTTCTCGGCACTACTGTTGTCATTCCAAACTTTCATTCTCTAACTTTGCATGCAAATCAGAAACCAAAACCCTAGTGCAAGTCCTGAAGGCTGTCTCTGAGTATAGGTATGCTCAACACCTGCCCTGGAGATGGGGTTCCAGTGAGGTTCTCTCATTGTAGTGTTTACTCAAGAAGTTTTGATCTTTCATGATTTTTTACCCAAACCCTGAAGTAGCCTAGTAGCTAACCAAGCCCTAACAAATTAAATGACATTCAACACAATGTAGGAAAAAATGTGTCATCTCCATCTAGATTAAACAGATATTAAACAATGTATTTTTCAAAGCTGATCAGCTGGCAAATGAAACACCATTTAGATACTGAAGTTCTTGAAATAGTTTTTCATGGTGTAATCCCAGCTCTTAATCAAGTAAACATAGTCACTCCCCCATGATAAGATTTAACCTGCCGTTGAAAAAATTTAGCTTCATGGCAGGGTTCTCCATGGAGCACTGCAATTTATACATAGGTCTTCACCCTCCATTTGTGTCCTAAGTTCTCCAGAAATGTCTCAGTCTGCGGTATACAGCAGTCCTGTGTCCCCTCTGCTCCATATCTGCTCTCTATTTGGATCATACATCCGTCAAAGCCTCTGAGTGAGTGTGTGCAGCTGTGAGAGAAAGATTAAATCACATAAGTGGTCGTGCTCAGTCTGTTTATAAAGAAACTTAAGGCAGTCTTCTAATCCTGCTGGTTCGTCTGTTTGTTGACAGATTTTTTTCAAGGTGACTTATTCCGAGTGTATAAGGATTTTTGCCTATATAAAGCTGGGCAATGCTTTTCATATTGGCCATAAAAGCCTGTAGCATTCCTTCACATAATAGACACACAGATGCACATAGCCACAAACTCAACATCTTTTGCATGTTAACTTCAGTCATGTGCTATTACATACTATTTTGAGAAAAAAAAAGTACATGGAAATTGTGGAACAATTTGCAGGTTTAAAAATAGTACAATATTTCTTAATTTTTTAATCTTATTTGCAATTTTTCTTAAAGTATTTTTGGAAGTGTGGACCTCCACTCTATATCAATAGGGGAAAAGTTAATCAAGAAAGCTCTAGACTTGAACCCAAGACTCGCATTTCTTTTTAAATTTAATTCCACAATGTTAAATTCCTCCAATGTATCAGAAGGTTTATATTCCTACTTTTCTTTTTTACTTGAAAAGGTATTTACATATGTGTGTTTCCTTCAACCTCCATTTCAGGTGATACTTGGAACACAAAAATATGTATTACTGAAGAATGTAAGGTAAAGTGTTTTCGTCATTCCCTGTACCTGGAAATATTGGTAGTAACTGGTGGTACTGATTTTGCTGTTACTGCAATTCTTAGGAAAAAGCACCCTTTGGATAAAATCATACTTAATATCTTAGTAATATTACACAAAACCTGATTCCTTTGGGGTTTTTCCCCAGCCCAAATTCTGTCACTTCTAAAACTCAAATGCACAACAGAGGTGTTCATACATACCAAAGCAATAGTCTTTTTGATTCTGTAATGTAGAAAACATGAAAAAGAATTTTGGCTTTTGGGATTATTTTTTTCTTTCTACAGAAGAAAAGGAAAGAGAAGAATATTATGAAAGCAACTACTCAGAATTGATCAGAACTTAACCATGAAAGCAAAAGAATGAGGGGAAAACAAATTACAATGACTCAGAAATGAAAGCATTTACAGGAATTCTATGTCTGTGCACTGAGATAATATGCCTTTGAAGGTCCAGTAAGCATTTTTCTGATAATCATTAATTCATAAGTAGCTCTAGCTGTCATGTAATATATCTGATACTGTTGTAAATACTTTACCTGTATTATCATAATAATTAGTTGTTGAGTTATTCATATTAAGGGATATTAATAACCTATGAAAATTACTACCATTTTAAGTCAAAACTTTCACAGGACAAAAGGTGCAAAGCCATAATGTCCTGGGGTGACAGGACATTTTCATGCCTTGTATCCCAATCGTGTGTTTCTGTTCCCGTGCTCCCAGTTTGTTTTGTCTATAGCTGCGCCCCTCCCCTGGCTGCTCGCTCTGGCTGCTGCTGCTAGCTTTAGGCTCGCTTTGCTGGCTTTGCTCTCTTGCTTTTTGCTTTTTGCTTGTTTTTTGCCATTTTACTGCCTTTATTTTTTCCCCTTCTTTCCTTCCTCCCCTTCCCCGAAGACATCGGACCTGCTTCGGGCCTTGATCGGGGAATGTCAAGGAGCTCCCCCACAGTCTGCACCTGAGAGAAGTTTTGGCACCCTCCCTAGCAGAGACTGCTCATGCTCTCTTGGACTGGTGAAAACATTTGTTGTCATCTCGGGCTGTTTTTCTTGTATTGGGGAGTGGTTTTGGTTGTTTCTTAATAAACAAGTTTTTTCCACTTTTCCTCTGAGGAAATTCCTCCTGAACCCAGTGGTGGGGGAGGGGGAAGTTGTTGAGGTTTGTTTCCTTTAAGGGGCTCCTTTGGAGATTTTCCCCCAATTTGTCCTAAACCAGGACACATAGGCACTGAATTTACTGTAATGGCAAAGACATACACCTACACTAAAATGCTCCTGCATTTGGACTGTGAATACATGAAAAGATCTTAATAGTGTGGATTATAGCCTTGAGAACAAGGCTGTAGAATGTTGCGGTTAGCAAAAGAACTAACAGCAGAAAACAGGATAATTGACCATGGAAAACAGAGGAAAGAATAGAAAACAAGATTAAATACTAAGAAGGAATCTGTTTCTGGAAGACATGGTTAGAAATTATTGTCCCTCCCATTTCACTTAGAAGAAGCTTAGAAATGACTAATAAGTGTAAAGTAGATGTTATGGAAGCATATGATGTGGATTTCAATCATGTTTTTGATCAAGGTGATTCAGAGAATTGATGGTGGGAGTCAGAAAGAAGTAAGGCAGACTTGGGTTCTTTTATTTGCTTAAAGAATGAAATTATCCTAATTAAATAATCTCCCATGATTTGTGTTGAGTAGTAATGAAATTTTCTTTCCCTGGCACCAAAGTGTTTTTACAGTTTCAGCAGCACTCTGTGTTTAAATCCTATTATTACCTACCAGAATAAACAAGAAGTTTAACATGATTATTTGGGATGTTCTACTTACTTAAAAGTGGATTTGCTACTACATCTATCAATAGGTTCAGCATTTTCTTAGACCATAAGTTAGAGAGTGAGCATCTGTTAGCCTTTATGTAATACTTGGAATGCTGCTTAATAAAAATTGTGCTCATTTGGGGACAAATCCTCTCAGAATGGTTTAAAGGCCTATTTCTAAATATACTAATCTTGAGAGTTGTAACTTTTGGAAGATTCAGGGTAGTGAGCATAACAAAACAAATAGTCTTGTACAGGTGCTTAAGAAGGAGGAATAAAATGTAAAATAATATGTTTCTGAAGCAAAGAATAAAAACTTCTGAGCACTTCAGGCACAGACTGCCTCTGCCATCCTTAGTTCATAAATGTGACAGAGTGACCGCATATTTGTTTCAACTGAATGCTTAAAAACAGCTATGTAAAACACGTTTGTCAAGTCCTGCTGAGAAAAATGCTGAAGTCTTTTTCAGAATAAAAGGATGATGTCAACTGAGGCTTCCTTATGCTTAGCACCAGACTTCAAACATCCTGTCCTCACTGTCTGTGCTGAGCTTCAATTAAATGAATACCTGGGAAGGCTGAAATGTTCCTATTTTGAGGTGTTTGCAGAGATGGATATTTCTTCTATTTTATGTGGGTAATGATGTTATAGTCTATCATCAGATGACCTTTGTAATGTGACTACTTCTGCTAATTAGGTCCTGTACCAACACCCTTTTTTTATGGACAGAATGGCAAGTGTGTGACCCCGTCAGGACATGAGACCATCTCAACCCTGTCGCAAGTTTCATGGTTTCATTAGTCAGGCAGGGAACAGAAAACCTGTGCAGTGATACAGCAGGCTGGGTGAGGGTTAGGGGAAGCATCAGCCTCCTGTTCACAGTGCCCTACAGGGTGAGCACGGCACCTTTCAAAGTGTGATCCTGCACACTTTCAGCTTATTCAGTGGCTAGTCCCCTCCATTTTGGTGCCACCACTCCGCCACCCCCTCAGTGCCCCTCCTAGGGGAGCTTTGGAGGACCAGAAGGTTCATAAAGCAGCTAGGTGCCTAAAAACCCCTCTGCTCTATTTAAAAAATGTGATTCCTCATAGGAAAACCATGTGTCTTGGAAGCAGTAGTCCAAAAGTCCTTGAGGTCCCAGTTCTCACTGATTTTTCTGAATACCTCAAGTTAAATTTTTCACTCATTAGTACTCAGCTAGTTTACAACATATCACAATCATTAAGGAGTTATTCATTGGTAATTCAACATTTAAGACTTCTGCAATTCATACAGAGTAAGTTTGTCTTAAGCACAAAATCTCTTTTGATAGTTTTCCTCTTTTGTTGATTATATTGTAAATTAAGATTTTTCTTTGTTAATATACAAATATTGTAATATAAGTGTTACTTTTGAAACAAGAGGTTTTGTGCAAAATAGAAAAAAAGGAAAGATGTATTAAAAATTTTCAAGTGCATTTAAGTTGGCTACTGATGGTAATTTTCCAAAACTCTTTCCAGACTGAAATCAGTAGCTAGCAGGTGATGAAATCAGCGGCTTATCTTGGTTTTCTATTCTGGTTTGAACTTCTGGGACTGTGTCTCTTTCTTCCATTTCATTCTGACAAACCATGCCACAGAGATAATGTAATAATGCACAAAAAAACCCCTGTTCTTTGTTGGAAAAGCTACAGTTTAACACGATTAGATTAAATTCAGTACCTAATGAAACTGCATTCAAAGACAGTTTTAGCTGCTATTAGCAATATTGAACATTTTCTCATGCAAGATGCTGGGATAGACAGACCTTCAGCAAGCCTTACTACCTTGTTAGGATTCCATGATATAGGTGCTAAGATACTTTATGTATATAATTATTAGGATACCTCATACATAGGTATTAGAATACCTATATAAACTAATCATAATCCTGCATAGAGGATTTTGATACCTGATTAGGACTGTAGTACTCCTGTGTTTAAAATCATTTGATATTATCAGCATGGAATGAGAAGTCCATGAAAGATGATGTCATGCCATGATGTGATCTCATGCAAACATTGTGCCAGTTGGGCTTTTTCAAAAGAAAAAGTAATCCTTACAGCAGCCATTGCAACCACCTTATGCTGCTTATGGTAGTTTAAACTGCATTTTTACTGGGCACTGATCTTCCAAACCTAGATTTTATTCAAAGAGGACTGGAATTGTGTTTTGCTTTTCTATGATCACTGATCACAGGGTACCAATAATTTTCATTATGATTATATTTAAGTTTTATGGAATCATAAATTTATATAATGGTTTGTGTTGGAAGAAACCTTAAATATAGTCTAGTTCCAATTTCCTTGGCACACACAGGGACACTTTTTAGTAGACTAAGTTGCTGAGAGCCCCATCCGCCCTGGCCTCGAACACTGCCAGGGATGGGACAGCCACAGCCCTGGGCAATAAGTTACAGTGCCTCACCACCCTGTCCATAAAAACTTCTTTCCTAATATCAAATCTTGTCCTGCCTGCTTTTAGTTTGAAGCCATTCCCCCTTGTCCTTATAAATAGTCTCTATCTATCTATCTTTTATGCCCCATTCAGGAAGGATGCAATTATGTCACCCTGAAGCTTTCTCTTTTTATAATAGCACAACTTCTCTTTCTGTAATAGCACAGGAAACAAACAAAAAATCTTTGCCTTTTTACAAAGAGATTTTTTTCTTTTGAAGAGGAGGTAGTTGGCACTCTAAACTCTCTACAGCAATTTACAGGTAAGACTGGCAAAAATGGGTATGAATATGATAAGAATTGTACCTCCTCAGTGAATAACACCTATGGTCTTCAATATACCAGAGAAATTTGGACATCTGTTCTGTTAAACTTCTGATTGTTTGAAAATTGGCCTTACACACAAAACCCCCTCTGACTAGTGTATGTGGGTATCTTCAGTGTACAGTTGTTAGCTCTAGTTAGATACAATAGAAACAAACTGTATTTTGCTTCAGAGAACCTTAAATTAGGCAGTCAATGCTATCTTGAAAAGTAGACATTTTTTGTGTCTACTAACATGTTCCAGTGGATATAATTGAACCTCATCAGGTAATTCTGGTGTCTGTGATAGAGCCTATTTTGCAAAACTACATGTGTAAAAAAATCTGAGTATCTTTATATATTACTTCAGTGCTTGAAACATTTTCAGGTTGTAACGTCAGAAAAACAGTAATCATTTTGGACCAGAACTTTCAAAACTGGCTTTAACAGTCAGTTTTTCTTCTCATCAAGTGGGGCCCAATTTTCTGAGATTTCTGGAATAACGATTTTTGAGAACAGCCTTTACACATCCTTGAGACCATATTTCTCTTACAGCCTTAAATCACAGCTTTACCTCTGAAAACCATTCTTTTCAGGTACCATATTCTCTTTTTTTCTAAACATCATTCATCAGTCTCAGTCTAAGTTTGACCTGATATTCATCTGACTTGATTATTGGTGTTGTTTTGGCTGTTGTTTCCAGACAGTAGAAACATAACACTTTTCTGTTCTTGAAAAGAGAGTTTTTGCTCATATGAATTCACATCATTCAATAATGAGGTTATCCTGTGGACATTTTTCCTGGTTTTCTTAAATTCTTATATTTTATGAACTAGATTTTTACTTAATCTCCCTGCATATTGTAAATAGACCTGATGCAATACTTCAGAGAAAATTTAGATAGTTTAGCAATCAATTAATTTACTTGACATGTGGAATAAATTTACTGCATTAGCATACTATATTTCATCTTCTATCCTCCAACCCTTGAAGAAGTGTTATATGTGCACACCTCAGGTCACTTTTTCTGACACCTTGGAAGATACCAGATATATTCATCTACAAATCCAGTTTCTTTTCAACATAATGGAATTTGTTTCAATCACTGAAAGATTAAAGATTTCTTCTACAGACAAAGAGCTATTATTTCTTAAACTTTTTTTTTTTTTTT